>RJWK010070189.1:0-10969 GCA_004363435.1 Platanista minor | reverse complement strand
TTGCAGCTCTATTTACAATAGCCAGGACATGGAAACAACCTAAGTGTCCATCATCGGATGAATGGATAAAGAAGATGTGGCACATATATACAATGGAATATTACTCAGCCATAAAAAGAAACGAAATGGAGTTATTTGTAATGAGGTGGATGGACCTAGAGTCTGTCATACAGAGTGAAGTAAGTCAGAAAGAGAAAGAGAAATACCGTATGCTAACACATATATATGGAATCTAAGAAAAAAAGAAGTGTCGTGAAGGGCCTGGGGGCAGGACAGGAATAGACACAGACCTCCTAGAGAATGGACTTGAGGATATGGGGAGGGGGAAGGGTAAGCTTTGATAAAGTGAGAGAGTGGCATGGACATATGTACACTACCAAACGTAAAATAGATAGCTAGTGGGAAACAGCCGCATAGCATAGGGAGATCAGCTCAGTGCTTTGTGATCACCTGGATGGGTGGGATGGGGAGGGTGGGAGGGAGGGAGACACAAGAGGGAGGAGATATGGGAACATATGTATATGTATAATTGATTCACTTTGTTATAAAGCAGAAACTAACACCATTGTAAAGCAATTATACTCCAATAAAGATGTTAAAAAAATTTTATTGGAGTATTGTTGATTTAAAGTGTTACATTAGTTTCTCTGTACGGCAAAGTGACTCAGTTATACATAAACATAAATGCACTCTTTTTTTAGATTCTATTCTCATATAGGTCATTACAGAGGATTGAAGCTATAAACTTCCCTCTTAGAACTGCTTTTGCTGCATCCCATAGGTTTTGGATGGTTGTGTTTTCTTTGTCATTTGTCTCTAGGTATTTTTTTATTTCCTTTTTTATTTCTTCAGTGATCCATTGCTTGTTTAGTAACATATTGTTTAGTCTCCATATGTTCGTGGGTTTTTTTTTTTACAGATTTTTTCCCCCTGTAATTGATTTCTGATCTTATAGCCTTGTGGTTGGAAAAGATGCTTGATATGATTTCAGTTTTCTTAAATTTACCAAGGCTTGATTTGTCGTTCAAGATGTGATCTATCCTGGAGAATGTTCCATGTGTACTCTGCTGCTTTCAGATAGAATGTTCTGTAGATATCAATTAAGTCTATCTGTCTCAAATTTTTTTGTCAGTTTGATTAATATGTGTCTTGACATGTTCCTTCTTTGGTTCATTCTGTAAGGGATTCTCTGCACTTCCTGAACTTGGGTAAGTGTTTCCTTTCTCACGTTAAGGAAGTTTACAGCTATAATATGTTCAAATATTTTCTCAGGCCCTTTTCCTTTCTCTTCTCCTTCTGTGACCCCTATTACGCAAATGTTGGTGCATTTAATATTGTCCCAGAGGTCTCTGAGACTGTCCTCACTTCTTTTCACTCTTTTTTCTTTATTCTGCTCTGTGGCATTGATTTCCACCACTCTGTCTTCCAGCTCACTTATTTGTTGTTCTGCCTCCGTTTTTCTAATATTGATTCCTTCTAGTGAATTTTTCATTTCAGTTATTGTAGTATTCATCTCTGTTTGTTTGTTTTTTAAATCTTCTAGCCCCTTGTTAAACATTTCTTATATCTTCTTGATCTGTGCCTCCACTCATTTTCCAAGATTTTGGATCATCTTTCCAATCAGTACTCTGAATTCTTTTTCAGGTAGATTGCCTATCTCCCCTTCATTTAGTTGTTCTTGTGTGTTTTTATCTTGTGCCTTCTTTTGCACCATATTTCTCTGTCATCTCATTTTGTCTGACTTTCTGTGTTTGTGGTCTCCTTTCCACAGGCTGCAGGATCTAGCTTCTCTTGTTTCTGGTGTCTGCTCCCTGGTGGGTGAGGTTGATCCAGGGGCTTGTGTAAGCTTCCTGGTATGAGGGACTGGTGTCTGCCCTCTCGTGGGTGGAGCTGGGTCTTGTCCCTCTGATGGGCAGTGCCATGTCAAGGGGTGTGTTTTGACGTGACTTTGAGCTCAGTACAACTTTAGGCAGCCTGTCTTCTGATGGATGGGGCTGTGATTTTATCTTGGTGGTTGTTTGGCCTGAGGCTTTCCAGCCCTGGATCCTGCAGGTTGTTGGGTGGGGCTGGACCTTGGTGCCAAAATTTGGACCTCTGGGTGATCTCACTCCAATCAGTATTCCCTGGGGCTTTCACTACCAGTGTCCTTGACCTCACAGTGAGTAATAGTCAACTTTCACCTTCCCAGAAGACCCTCTAAGACCCCTAGGTAGGTGTAGCCCAGGGTTCTATGGAGGTACTGCTTTGTGCTGGGTCCAGTCAAGTGAGACCTTGTGTGAGCCCTCCAAGAGTAGAGTCTCTTTTCCTCCAGCCCTGTGGAGCTCCTGAACTCAAGCCTTGCTGGCCTTCAATCCTAAATGCTCTGGTGGTTCTTCTGCCTGATGCCAGCCCCTCAGACTGTCTTGGAGGACTATTTTATGTAAGAACATCCTTGTGTAGCCTGTGTGGGTTTAATACTTTTTGGTGCAAGTGTTGTTTTTATTATAGATGTCTGCCACCTCTTTCCTCAGTGTATGCTGGCCATTATCCCATTTATAGGAGGTGTGATTGATGTTGTGAGGACCAGAGTCTGCACTGGATATTGAGCAGGGCCTCCCCTTTGCTCTGTGGTTGTCACTGCCCTGTCAGAGGAGGGGTCTGCTCCTTAGATGTTGAAATATAGGCCCCTAGTTCTGTTTCTTAGCTGTGTTTCTGATCTGCATTGTGAGGTAGGCGGGATTGGAGTACTCCCACTGGGAGGGAAGCCACTGAGTATTCCTCCTCTGGAACTGTTCACCTGTGGGTGTGCTCTGTTGTGTCACCTTTCACCCACTGTGTGAGCTCTCAGATTACACTGTTGTTGGCACTGCCTATGGCCCCACTTCAACTATGGGTATGCCAGCAATTGGCCCTGGTGTCTCTCAGACGTTGTTTTCACCAGGCCACCAGTGTAGAACCACTGAAGTTAGGTCTCAGGATTGCAGTAATCATGGATCTGGACCCACTGTGGGTGCTATGGGGGCAGCTCTGACTCTAGCCTGGCCCAACCCTCCTGTGTATGTGCGCACAAAGTCTACAGCTGCTAAAGCTAGGCCTGTCTTGGCTGTGGGAGCACTCGTTGTACGTTCAGATGTCTGTAGGTGCTGAGTTGACAAGGCCAGTCGCAGGGGTTTCAATTCACAGTTTGCACAGCTGCAAGGAGAGATTTCAGCTTTACTTCCTTAGTTGCACATCCCCAGGGGCTCAGCTGTGGTTTCAGCCCCACCTCTGCATGTGGGTCACCCACACGGGTCTGCTCCTGAGGCTGTCCTGGAGTACACAAGTCTGCCCCAGTGTGGAGGAGGTGCAGAGGTGGCACAGTGGCCAGGGATGCAGGAGGCCCAGTGGCAACAGGTGCGCAGGGGAGCCAGAGGCCATGGGCACAAGAGTTGGCCCTGGCAGGGGCCCTTCCTACTGCCTGGCCGCACATGTGAGAGAGCCAGCCCCAGCAGTGACTAGGCACATGGGGGAGCCAGCAGTCCTGGGCATGATAGAGCCAACCCCAGTGGGGACCCTTCCTATTGCCTGGCTGTGGGTGCAAGAGAGACGGCCCTGGTGGTGATGAGGCATGTGGGAAAGCCAGCAACTGTGGGGTGAGAGAGCCGGCCCTGGTGGGGGCTTTTCCTAATACCAGGGGAGGCAGGGGCAGGTGCATGGGGAGAGAGGCTGCAATGTCAGTTCCGCCCTATATGTGTCACTTAACAATGGAGCTTTGATTCTATGGCAGTCTGGGTTTCCTCCACAAGCATTCTCAGTTGCAGATTTCCTCACTCCCATCCCCTCAGGCTGTCTCCTCACAGCCAACAGCAGTCCTCTTCCTAGTTTGCTCTCCAAACCCCATGTTCCAGCACCCAGCCCTCATCTGCACTGGAGACACACGTCTCAGCCTGGGGCATGCAGCAGGGCTGTGGCATGGACCATGTGTGTAAGTCTTACTCTGTCCTGCCTGCCACAGACCAGTTGCTGTACTCTCTTCCGATAGCACCCAAAGCTCCCCTTCTTATCCCAGCTGTTCTCTCTGCAGCTGAGGGGGGCTTCCCCGGATGTGGGAACCTCTCCTCACCTACAGCTTCTCTCCCAGGGGTGCCATTCCTGTCCCACTTCCTCTTCTCTTCTTTTTCTTTTCTTCTTTCTTTCATCCTATCCAGTTACGTGGGTATCTTTCTTGTCCTTTTAGGTGTCTGAGGTCCTCTGCTAGTGTTCAGCCCATGGTCCATGAGAGTTTTCCATTTGTAGATGTATTCTTGATGCATTTGTGGGGAGAGATGAACTCCACATCCTCCTACTCCTCCACCATCTTGATGCCACCTACATTTGTCTTTACTAGTGGGATTTTTCCTTTCCTATATATACTTACTTCTTATTATAGCTTTTTCTTTTCCGATTAGAGAAAGCCATGTAACATTTCTTTTAGAGTTGATTTAGTATTAATGAACTCTTAGTGTTTGCTTGTCTGGGAAATTCTTTATCTCTCCTTCAATTGAAATGATATTCTTGCTGGGTAGAGTATCCTAGGTTGCAAGTTTTTCCCTTTTAGCTCTTTAAATATGCGTATTATGTGTATCCCTTCTGGCCTGCAAAGTTTCTGCAGAAAAATCACCTGTTAACCTTATGGGAGTTCCTTTGTATATAACTCT
Source organism: Platanista minor (assembly GCA_004363435.1). Lineage (NCBI taxonomy): Eukaryota > Metazoa > Chordata > Mammalia > Artiodactyla > Platanistidae > Platanista > Platanista minor. Next base: position 6,314 of record RJWK010070189.1, on the reverse strand, counting down.
GATTTTCTCTTTCTGCCTTAGATTCTCTCTCTAACTGTTGCCGTTATGATATGTCTTGGTGTAGCTCTGTTTGGGTTCATCTTGTTTAGGACCCTCTGTGTTTCCTGTACCTGGATATTTGTTTCCATCATCGGCCTTGGGGATTTTTCAGCCACAATTTCATTAAATACATTTTCAAACCCCTTATTTCTCTCTTCTCTTTCTGGGACCCCTATAATGCAAATATTGTTACACCTCATGTTATCCCAAAGATCCCTTAAATTGCATTCATTTTTTATTTGTTTATATTTTTGGGTGATTTTCATTATTCTATTTTCCAGATCGCTTATATATTCTTCTCTATCACCTAGTCTGCTGTTCATTCCTTGCAATGTGCTTTTTTATTTCAGTTATTATATTCTTCAGTTCTGCCTGTTTCTTTTTTAAATTTTCTGGTTCCTTGTTAAAATTCTCACTGTGTTCATCTATTCTTTTCCCTAATTCAGTTAGCATTCTTATTACTAATGCTTTGAATCTTTATCTGGTAAATTGTTTTTTCTCTGTTTCATTAGATGTCTTTGCAGGATTTTTTTCTCTCTGTCAATTGAGACAAATTCATTCCTCAGTCTTCTCATTTTGCTTATCTTCCTCTGTCTCTATGAATTAGGTGACACAGTTACCTATGGTAGTCTTGAAGGGTCCCTATATAATCTGTGTGTGTCCACTGGCTTTGGTGGGAGAGCTGGATTTGACACGAACACAAGTCATGTCTTTCCTCAAGGTGTGCTGGCAGCTATCACCTTGGTAGGAGGTTGGACTGGAGATGGAGGGGTTAGAGCAAGAGCCAGGTGTGAGATGGGGCTCCTCCCCTGCTCAGTGGCTGTCACCACCCTATTGGGGGTGGGGTCAGGTCTTATGTTGCTGGAGCAGAAGGCCTGAGGGTCATGTCCTAGCTGACTCAGTTTCCTTTAAGTGTGTGTTCTTCTCCCTACCAACACCAGCACCGTTGCCCCAGAGGGGAGCAGTGCTGGAGCAAAAGGAGTAAGTGTGGGTATTTGGCAAGGGTCAGGGCACAGGCTGTTGTGGTCTGGCCACCCTCAGAAATCCAGACTGCCTCTGATGCACCACCTGTGCAATCGCCAGTAATGGCTGTCCTCTCCCTGTTCAGAGTCCCCTCAACATCTCACCACTGGCTGAGCTCTTTCATCAGTCATAGTAGCTGTCACTCAAGTGTGGAGCTGTGACATGAGGCAAGTGGTGCTAGAGCATTCCCTTGGCTTAGTCTGGGGCATGTGCTGGGCTGGCCACAGGAAACAAGTCAGCTACCCATGCAATTTTAATTTCAATCTGCTCTCTCCATCCTGTCTTGGGAGCAAGTAAGTGTCTCCACACTCCTCACAAGTGGATTCCAGGCTTCCTACAGCCCTCCTGTTAGTCCCACCAGCCCTCCAACCAGCCAAGGGGGTTCAACCCCAAAGCTGGTGTTCATCTTCCCTTTGTTGGACCCCAGGGCTCAGGCGCCCAATATGTGGCTTGAACTCCTCACTCCCCAGGGAGGGTCTTCCACCTTTCCTTCTGTGTCCTCTCTCAGGGGCACAGGTCCTGGCCTGATTGCTTTTCTTCCCTTCCTCTTCTCTTCCCACAATTCTATGTGGATCTTTCCTATAGCCTTGGTTGTATGGGAATCTTTCTGTTTATCTCCAGTTAGTTTTCAGTAAGAATTGTTCCACATGTAGGTGTATTTTTGGTGTGTTCATGGGGAGAGGTGAGTTCCATGTCCTCTTACTCCACCATCCTGATTCCTCCTTAAGGCTGTTTTTCTTCTGTTTCTCAGTCATGGTATATTGTCTCAAGTTTCTGGTCATCTCTGTTTATGTTCTGGAAGGGAATTTAGATGTTACTTTTGGAAATAACTTAATGCTAAGAATGATATTACCATTTTTCTAAGAGGATTTTTGCTAGGCCCAGGGTGCACTTGCAATCTGGAGTTACCTTACACCAGGTTCAGTTTTGAGATTTTCTGAGCCACCAGTGTGATTCAAGGCTAGGCTGCTGGCCTTCTGCTGACTCATTCCAGGGTGAATCCTTACTTGTTTCAAACCAAAGCAGGTGTAGTTCGTCATGGTCCACACCCTTGGTGAATGCTGGACTCCTACTTTTGTTTCCGTAATCCAAAAAGACTGTCAAAAGTGACACAAAATCATTTAGCTGCCATTTCTGAGGCAGAAATAGCCTTGAATGCCTAACTTACCTCTAGATCTTCTTGCTCCACTGGGTTTGGTGGTTCATCACCATGTTTTAGATATTCTCAGCTTCTATGGAGACAGGTTTTATGTTTTGTCATGAATTTTTAATTGTCTTCGTTGAGAAGGTCATATTACATCATTTGCCATTATTGGAAATGTATCCATATTTAAACTAAAAGTTTTAAAGTCTTTCCTTTGTCATTTATATTTATTTTTGTATTAAGTGTGAAATAGAGTTCTTATTTTATTTTTCTTCTTGTGGGTAGCCAATTTTCCAAATACCTTTTATTGAAAAGCTCCTCCTCTCTGTGTTGATTTCCCATGCCAGTGCACTTACATCAAGGTCCATATACATAAAGCTTTAATCTTGGGCTCTATTCCATTATCAATTATCCATTACCAGTCCATTTGTGTCCTGGCATATACACCACTGAATTTTTTTGGGGGGGTTGGGTTAATTTTTTTTAACATTTTTATTGGAGTATAATTGCTTTACATTGTTGTGTTACTTTCTGCTGTATAGCAAAGTGAATCAGCTATACATATACATATATCCCCATATCCCCTTCCTCTTACGTCTCCCTCCCACCCTCCCTATCCCACCCCTCTAGGTGGTCACAAAACACCGAGCTGATCTCGCTATGCTATGTGACTGCTTCCCACTAGCTATCTATTTTACATTTGGTAGTGTATATATGCCAATGCCACTCTCTCACTTCATCCCAGCTTATCCTTCCCCCTCCCCATGTCCGTAAGTCCATTCTCTATATCTGCATCTTTATTCCTGCCCTGCCCCTAGGTTCTTCAGAACAATTTTTTTTCAGATTCCATATATATATGTTAGCATATGGAATTTATTTTTCTCTTTCTGACTTACTTCACTCTGTATGACAGACCCTACGTACCTCCACCTCACTACAAATAACTCCATTTCGTTTCTTGTTATGGCGGAGTAATACTCCATTGTATATATGTGCCACATCTCCTTTATCCATTTGTCTGTCAATGGACACTTAGGTTGCTTCCATGTCCTGGCTATATTGTAAATAGAGCTGCAGTGAACATTGTGGTACATGACTCTTTTTGAATTATGGTTTTCTCAGGGTATATGCCCAGTAGTGGGATTGCAGGGTCATATGGTAGTTCTATTTTTAGTTTTCTAAGGAACCTCCATACTGTTCTCCATAGTGGCTGTATCAATTTACATTCCCAACAACAGTGCAAGAGGGTTCACTTTTCTCCACATCCTCTCCAGTATTTATTGTTTGTAGATTTTTTTCATGATGGCCATTTTGACCAGTGTGAGGTGATACTTCATTGTAGTTTTGATTTGCATTTCTCTAATGATTAATGATATTGAGCATCCTTTCATGTGTTTGTTGGCAATCTGTATATCTTCTCTGGAGAAATGTCTGCTTAGGTCTTCTGCCCATTTTTGGATTGGGTTGTTTGTTTGTTTTTTGTTTGTTTTGTTTTGTTTTGTTTTATTTTGTTTTTGCGGTATGTGGGCCTCTCACTGTTGTGGTCTCTCCCGTTGCGGAGCACAGGCTCCGGACGCACAGGCTCAGCGGCCATGGCTCACGGACCCAGCCACTCCACGGCATGTTTGTTTTTTTGATATTGAGCTGCATGAGCTGCTTGTAAATTTTGGAGTTTAATCCTTTGTCAGTTGCTTCGTTTGCAAATATTTTCTCCCATTCTGAGGATTCTTTTTGTCTTGCTTATGGTTTCTTTTGGTGTGCAAAAGCTTTTAAGTTTCATTAGGTCCCATTTGTTTATTTTTGTTTTTATTTCCATTTCTCTAGGAGGTGGGTCATAAAGGATCTTGCTGTGATTTATGTCAGAGTGTTCTGCCTATGTTTTCCTCTAAGAGTTTTATAGTGTCTGACCTTACATTTAGGTCTTTAATCCATTTTGAGTTTATTCTTGTGTATGGTGTTAGGGAGTGTTCCAATTCCATTCTTTTACATGTAGCTGCCAAGTTTTCCCAACAGCACTTATTGAAAAGGCTGTCTGTTTTCCATTGTATATTCTTGCATCCTTAATCAAAGATAAGGTGACCATATGTGCGTGGGCTTATCTCTGGGCTTTCTACCCTGCTCCATTGATCTATATTTCTGTTTTTGTGCCAGTACCATACTGTCTTGATTACCATAACTTTGAAGTACAGTCTGAAGTCAGGGAGCCTGGTTCCTCCAGCTCCGTTTTTCTTTCTCTATATTTCTTTGGCTATTTGGGGTCTTTTGTGTTTCCATACAAATTGTGAAAAAAAAAATCTAGTTCTGTGAAAAATGCCATTGGTACATTGATAGGGAATGCATTAAATCTGTAGATTGCTTTGGGTAGTATAGCCATTTTCACAATGTTGATTCTTCCAATCCAAGAACATGGTATATCTCTCCATCTGTTTGTATCATCTTTAATTTCTTTCATCAGTGTCTTATAATTTTCTGCATACAGGTCTTTTGTCTCCTTAGGTAGGTTTATTCCTAGGTATTTTATTCGTTTTGTTGCAATGGTAAATGGGACTGTTTCCTTAATTTCTCTTTCAGATCTTCCATCATCAGTGTATATGAATGAAAGGGATTTCTGTGCATTAATATTGTATCCTGCTACTTTACCAAATTCATTGATTAGCTCTAGTAGTTTTCTAATAACATCTTTAGGACTCTCTAAGTATAGTATCATGTCATCTGCAAACAGTGACAGTTTTATTTCTTCTTTTCCAATTTGGATTATTTTTATTTCTTTTTCTTCTCTGATTGCTGTGGCTAAAACTTCCAAAACTATGTTGAATAATAGTGGTGAGAGTGGACAAGCACGTCTTGTTCCAGATCTTAGAGGAAATGGTTTCAGTTTTTCACCATTGAGAACCATGTTGGCTGCGGGTTTGTCATATATGGCCTTTATTATGTTGAGGTAAGTTCCCTCTATGTCTACTTTCTGGAGATTTTTTATCATAAATGGGTGTTGAATTTTTTCAAAAGCTTTTTCTGCATTTATTGATAAGATTGTATGGTTTTTCTCCTTTACTTTGTTAATGTGTTGTATCACATTCATTGATTTGCGTATATTGAAGAATCCCTGCATTCCTGGGATAAACCTCACTTGGTCATGGTGTATGATCGTTTTAATGTGCTGTTGGATTCTGTTTGCTAGTATTTTGTCCAGGATTTTTGCATCTCTGTTCATCAGTGATATTGGCCTGTACTTTTCTTTTTTGTGTGACATCTTTGTCTGGTTTTGGTATCAAAGTGATAGTGACCTCATAGAATGAGTCTGGGAGTGTTCCTCCCTCTGCTATATTTTGGAAGAGTTTGAGGAGGATTGGTGTTAGCTCTTCTCTAAATGTTTGATAGAATTCGCCTGTGAAGCCGTCTGGTCCTGGGCTTTTGTTTCTTCCAAGGTTTTAAATCACAGGCTCAGTTTTAGTGCTTGTAATTATTCTGTTTATATTTTCTGTTTCTTGCTGGTTCACTCTCAGAAGGTTGTGCTTTTCTAAGAATTTTTCCATTTCTTCCAGGTTGTCCATTTTATTGGCATAGAGTTGCTTGTAGTAATCTCTCATGATCCTTTGTATTTCTGCAGTGTCAGATGTTACTTCTTTTTTATTTCTAATTTTTTGATTTGGGTCTTCTCCTTTTTTTCTTGATGAGTCTGGCTAATGGTTTATCAATTTTGTTTATCTTTAAAACTAAAAGAACCAGCTTTTAGTTTTATTGATCTTTGCAATTGTTTCCTTCATTTCTTTTTCATTTATTTCTGATCTGATCTTTATGATTTCTTTCCTTCTGCTAACTTTAGGGGTTTTTTTTGTTGTTGTTGTTCTTCTTTCTCTAATTGCTTTAGGTGTAAGGTTAGGTTGTTTATTTGAGATGTTTCTTGTTTCTTGAGGTAGGATTGTATTGCTATAAAATTCCCTCTTAGAACTGCTGTTGCTGCATCCCATAGATTTTGGGTCATCATGTTTTAATTGTCATTTGTTTCTAGGTACTTTTTCATTTCCTCTTTGGTTTCTTCAGTGATCTCTTGGTTATTAAGTAGTGTATTGTTTAGCCTCCATGTTTTGTATTTTTTACACATTTTTTT
>RJWK010070188.1:0-10967 GCA_004363435.1 Platanista minor | reverse complement strand
TTGTTTGTTTTTTTTTTTTTTTTTGCGGTACGCGGGCCTCTCACTGTTGTGGCCTCTCCCATTGCGGAGCGCAGGCTCAGCGGCCATGGCTCACGGGCCCAGCCGCTCAGTGGCATGTGGGATCTTCCCGGACCGGGGCATGAACCCGTGTCCTCTGCATCGGCCGGTGGACTCTCAACCACTGTGCCACCAGGGAAGCCCTCATTGTGGTTTTATTGGCCATATGTATACCTTTAAATAGAGAAATGTGTATTTGAGTTCTTTGCCCTTTTTAAATTGGGTTGTTTGTTGTTGCTGAGGTTAGATTAACATGAACATGAGCACACATGCATGTGGTCACAGTGGTGGTGTGTGTGGTGGCCAGGGGTGTGCTTTCAGAGAGGCAGCAAGGTACAGCAGAAAGGCACGTGGCTCCGGATCTAAATACCAGCTCTACGATTTACTAGTTACATGAATCTGTGCGTCAGATTTCTAATCCATAAAATGGCTGTCATAACATCTTCTAGGAAGTGTTGTTGTTAAGAGTAAATAAGGTAGGTAGTCCCCCTAGCAAGGACCATCATTAAATCTGTTTCTTCTCCTTCACCAGGTTGTTGCATTGTTGCTGCTGCTGTGATTATTATTTTTGCTTCCCTTCTTTGGAGCACACAGCAAAACTGGATCTAAACATGGCTTTGTTGGACCAAATTACTTGCCGATTATTTGAACTGGATTATTACTAGTTCAAACAAAAACTTCAGTTGTGACACTTAAATATCACTAGGGAAAAGCACTAGAATAAATAAGGCTATAATTTTGGCATTTTTTTCTTGGAAAATTGCTGGGGGTTTTTTTTCTTAAACTATAGTGTTATTTTTAGAAAACAAATTTCAGTATAGTATGGTTTCAAATAGTAATTATTTTGAGTCTTTTTTTTGGAAACATGTTTTTATTTCTTTAGGACATTTTCTATTGTTCTTGTTTTGGACCTTTCGAAACCTAATGACCTTTGGCCCACCATGGAAAATCTGTTGCAAGCCACAAAGCTTCATGTAGATAAAGTGATAATGAAACTGGGGAAGAAAAATGCTAAAGCAGTTTCTGAAATGAGACAGAAGATATGGAGCAATATGCAGAAGGACCATCCAGTGAGTTACTGTTGGGATTATCCCTAGAATTCTTAGCCCCATATATAGTTAAAGATAACATCACAAACAATTTCTTTAGGTTTTTATGCATGAGTTGAAATTCATTTCATGTAGATGAACCTGTTCACTGGAAAATATAGCAATTTAATAAAACCTCAGTAAGGGCAAAACAAGGAAAAAGATTTCATATGTCTTCTTGTTAGACATCTACTGTGATTGTTATGGCATATTACACCAATCAAAAGGAATAGGGTTTTAAAGTAGTAGTTTGATACTGATTTTATAATCTCTATAAAATGAAGATAAAAAAGCAGGTTGTACAAATGTCACCTGGCAAAGGCTAGATAAGACTACAATTTTAAGCAAGGAATAGAATTTTAACAGCCTTTACCGTCACTATACATTCACTTAGTGTCTGTCACATAATCAATATCTGTTTATCATCTGATAATTAATTAAACTATAAACTTGCAATATAATAACACAAGTAAGTCCTTTATATACAATCATGAATGTCATCTTCTAGAAAACCAAGAGCAGTATTTTATATTGCCCAGAGTTTATGTGAGTGCGTTTTACAAAGGTAATATCAGAACAAAACTGATAGTTTATGTTTCCCATGTATAAATGTTATTGTAACAAACAGTTAATACGAAATAAAAAAAAAAAACAGGAAGGTGACATATTTAAGAAAATAAAAGGACACAACATGAAGAATAAATATCATAGTTTAGGGAATTGTCATTTCTAGTTTTATGCTTGAGAAATGTATTGATAGTTTAAGAAATTCAATATTGAAACAACCTCTATGTCAAGCAAACAATGTCAACATTATGGGAAGATTTAAAATGACATAAGTGGAAATTGATGAATACATAGTAATAAACAATTATAATGAATCAATGAAATATGTTCGTTAACAGGATCGTGAATTAATTGACCCATTTCCAATTCCTCTGGTCATAATTGGAAGTAAATACGATATTTTTCAGGTAAGCTCTTCCACTTCTAGTTGAGCTTGTTGTACATGCATGCCTAGGCTTTATAGGAGAGGAACAAAAGTAATAATGAAATGAGAAAAATGACTCTGGGAGGGAGAGGTCAAGGGGTCACACATCTTAACGATTTTGAAAAAGAGGATATAGCTGGGAAAGCGAAAATAGGTAAGGAACAATAAATACAGTGGAATGGGGATATGGCAGAAGATTTAGAAACTGAATCCAGTCCATTCACCAAGGGACAGGACTTATGTCCCAACTTTTAAATCGCAGAAAGTAGAAAATTGGTTTCTTCTTATCTTTGCTTGTCAGAGAATCCTTGGGGTATTCCGCACTATAAAATGTGTGCTTATATCTCAGTTCTATTGAGCTAAGTGTTTAAACAAGGAAAGATCTGGTAGCTGCAGCTCTAGAAGGCTGCAGCTACTGTTCAGCTCTCTATAGAAACAAATGCCAAGGTAATGGAATCCTACTCAAGGTATGTTCCGAAAAATAAATAAGAAAATCTATTTCTGTAATGAATAATTTGCACCTTTCTGCTACAGACACTAGTTGTCTCAACTTTTTTCTTTTTAATAACATATTTCTTCAGGATTTTGACTCTGAGAAGAGGAAGGTAATATGCAAGACACTTCGATTTGTTGCACATTATTACGGAGCATCATTAATGGTTTGTACGTTTCCTATCCTTTGGGTTTGAACGGACAGTAACAAATTTGGAAAGATTAACAGCTTGGTGCACAGTTATGAACGCTAATGCTTTTACTAATGCATGTCATTCTCTCCTTTCCCATTGCCTCAAAACCCTCTTGTTACAGAGTGTTTACAATGTATTTCTAAAACACACTCTGCTAGATGGCCTACCATTTCTTTGAAGCAAAAGTTCTAAATTTCTAATAGCCATAAACCCCCATCAATCTTTTTTTTTTTTTTTTTTTTTTTGCGGTACGCGGGCCTCTCACTGCTGTGGCCTCTCCCGTTGAGGAGCACAGGCTCCGGACGCGCAGGCCCAGCGGCCATGGCTCACGGGCCCAGCCGCTCCGCGGCATGTGGGATCTTCCCGGACCGGGGCACGAACCCGTGTCCCCTGCATCGGCAGGCGGACTCTCAACCACTGCACCACCAGGGAAGCCCCCCCATCAATCTTAAAGACATAAATTGGTTGTTTACTTATTCCTGTTTTAGTTTCCCCTTAAAAATTAGAATCTATGTTCTCTTAAAAGAAAAAAGACTAACAATTTTTTTAAAACTTAAAAAAATGCTGTTTGTTGTAGAGGTTAAAAATATGAACTTGGGAGTCATGCTGCCTGGGCAACCATTTACTAGATATGTGGTCTCAGACAAGTCACTTAATCTCACTGAAGCCTCAGTCTCCTGGTAAAATGGACAAAACAATACCTTCTTCATAGGGTTGTTGTGAGGATTAGTAGCCTGAGTACTGTGAAATGCTTAGCACAGGTCTGACACAAAGTTCAATAAAGGCTGGTTATTATAATTACTGTTATCATTATCTTCCACAGCAGGACCAAATGTTGCTGGATATCCTCTAACGCAATAAAACATAAACACATTTTTTATTAAAAAAATTAAAAAAGGAAAAACTTTCTTCCCATTTGAATGGTCTCTTTTTCCCTCTAAATCAGAGTGCTCAGAGGAACCTGTAGAAAACATGGCCTAGCCCCCAGCCTTTGTGGCTAGTATATTAAGATGAAAAGTAATAAATATGATCTGTATTTAAAATTTTTATACTTTTCAGAATGCTCCAAATATATTTTATTATGTATTTTCTTAAAAATCATTACCTTTTATGTTTGTACTGTATCTGCTTACATATTAGGTTGACAGAGTACTTTGGAAATATTTTTTTTTAATTCTTTTTCATATACTTTTCCATTATGGTTTATTATGGGATATTGAGTATAGTTCCCTGTGCTGTACAATAGGACTTTGTTGTTTATCCATTCTGTATATAATAGTTTGCCTCTGCTAGTCCCAAACTCCCAATCCAACCTTCCCTCACCACCCCCCACCTTGGCAACCACAAAAATATTCTTTATTGTTTTGAAAAATATATGACGAATTTGAAGTAAATTACTCATTCAGAGTACAGAAGCAAAGACCATGGGTCTTGTAGTTTCTTACTTTCACCACTAGATAAGGCCCCATACTTACTTCTGGTTAGTTCGCTGAGGGAAATCCCTATCTTTCTTTAGGAACAGATCACATTTGATGATCCATTAGGGCCAGTCTGGTCTTACGGATACAAATTAAGGTGAAGTCAGGTCAACCCAGGCCACAGCAGGCCTGCAGTTAACCGTGGTTCAGAAGACCCTAGAAGGTCAGGGACTAGGGAAAGGATTTGAGACTCTTTCATCTCAGCTTTCAGTAAGCCAGAGGGTTCAGAGGTTGGGGTTATAAGAGCACTCTGGACCACCAGGGGAACCATAAAGCTTTTCTAGCTTCCCACACCAAGAAGAAAGCAGCCAGAGTTATCAAAGCCCCACCTTTCAGTTTCACTTCCACTCTTACCCTACAGCCCAGACTCGGGTACTGCTTTACAAGGTTCAGTGATACTCAGCACTCTTTTTTTAAAAACACTATAGTTTATCCTTTATAATTCAGTCAAGAATACTGGTTCAATAGTATGAGCAATCTAATCAAGTTAACAAAAACAAACAAACAAAAACATTGGTAAGTAGGACCAGATTCAGTGGAGAGCCAACAGGATGTTAGGGGACTTAGAATTATGATATATGAGGAACAGTATAAAATTATATTCTGGCATCGGGATTGTGATAACACTCTTTAAATATTCGAAGGACTGATCCACGGAAAAGGGGTTAAATATATTCTGTGCTTTCTTAGAGTCAATAACAAGGAATCAGTAGAGCTTAGTTCAAATTAAGAAATAAATTTCTAATACTAACTACCATTATCTGAAAATGGAATGAGTTGCTTTTGGAGATTATGAGTTCCCAGGCATTGAGTTCATAAGTAAAAGCTCTACAGCTATTTCTGGAGGATGTTTTCAAGGCAGTTGATGCAGTAGATGATGCAGGGGGTGGGGGTGGGGTTGTTAGAAAACTTTCCACGTTCTATGAAAGACATTTGTGATGAGGTTTTTTTCCTCACCATATAGGGAACATAATAGATAATATAATAATGATGATGATGAAAACTGGTGTTTTTAAAATTCAACTAAAGTTTTCATATTAGAAAATTGTCTCAGTAGAAGCCTGAAATTTTTCAATTTTAAAAAATAAATGTATCAAATCTTATATATTCACATGAGTGTTCTCCTTTGAATGTTTTCCATGGAGCCTGTTCTTAATCCAGAATAAATATTATCCTGAAAAATGATCTCTGTACATTATAATTACATCTCATTTTGGTTCAAGATTGTTTTTCCCACTTTCATACATCTTGGTCATTCTTATTTGGCTGGGTGACTTTGGTATTTCCAAAAATCAAATTAGTCTTAAAAGATTTGTAGGGTAACCATATGTCCTAGTTTTACCTAATTTCTCACATTAATGATTAATAGTACCCACCCCGTTTCGTTCTCTAAAATGTTCTGGTTATGATCACTCCAGTTATAGACCACCACTGAGAATATTCAGTAGCTTATTTTGCAGGTTCCAAAGGCAATTCAGAAGAGAAGTTAAAAAATCGTTTTAGTGAATATCAGTATCTGTTGGACTAATCTGCAACTCCCACATTAACTGCTTTGAAGACAGTCATAGGCCCTTAGATGAAAAAGTTATTTATGGTGCATACCTCCTATTTTTTAACCAACCAGATTGCATTTTGGCAATGATTACGATCCATTTGTGGGAGTAGCAGAAATGATCAGTGCATAAAAACAAGTCCACTCAATATCATGCACTCATGATGTTTGAAGTGTAAGTTAAAACAAATTTACTGAGATTTTTCTTTCCCTTTATTCAAAGGTTTTGTTTTGCTTACTGAAACACAAGTATTGTTGGACAAATAGATAGTAATTCTCTCTGCAATCTGTGTTTGTTCAAAGCCGCACTTATTTTACCTGTTTCTGTGATTTGAAAGCAGAGCATGTAATTTATTCTCCTGATTTTTTTTCTTTCTAGTTTACCAGTAAATCAGAAGCTCTATTACTAAAAATACGTGGAGTTATTAACCAGTTGGCATTTGGCATTGACAAAAGGTATGGTTAAAATATTTTTAAAATATCTTTTTATCTTTTTTGTTGTTGTTATTGTCTCATCTGATTATTGTTCTCACAAGTCTTTTGTTTCTTGACCAGGAAAGTGCCTCAGATGACTGTTCTTAGAGATAATTTCATATTGTCTCCTGCTTCTTATATTGTTTAAATATTTATCAAATTTTACAACTAAAATGTTATATAATACTCAGTTTGAGACTAGACTAAAACAGTGATACTATTATACTTGTTTCCCTGATTTCTTTTACTTCTTTTCCCTCATTTCAGTAGCTTACCCGCTATTATCACTTTTTTATATTGATTAGAAGTGGAATCAATCATTTTAGTGTGTATTTTTCTTAACCTTGCTACTTTCCTTGGTTTTGATTTGAGGTAATTTGGGTCTGTCACTTTTTTTCTCCTATAATACATTTATTAGTGCTCTACTTTAATTTTTGGAATCATATTAATATTCATTCATTCATTTTGAGCAATGCTCTCACCAGTGGCTAGATATAAAACTTGGCTCTTGTATTTACAGTAGAGAGTGGCAGGATATTTGATTGCTAAACTAAATTGGATTCTTTTTTGTTCTTATCCATGTAGCAAATCAACATGTGTGGATCAGAATAAACCACTGTTTGTCACAGCAGGGTTGGATTCTTTAAGTCAAATAGGTTGGTGAACTTATTAAGATCGTTCAATGGTTTTTTAATTGCTTATTGATTTTGTCCTACTCCCTGTTCACTCCATCTCCAACATCTCCTAACTCTAACCATCATTTCCGGTTTCATTATTATTGCTGTTATTCTTATGCATTTATTTGTATACACAGTATTGATGCAAAATGCATCACATTGACATATTTGTGATGGAAGGGATGTTGTCACATAAGAGACTGATTTCTAATCTATATTCCACTAAAAATTTTGCACGTATTTTCTTTCCCTCACTGATTTCCTTTTACATTTTAGCTTCTTGCGTTTAGAAGAAAACCAGAAGCATAGAGTGGTCAGGAAATTCAAAGCTATATATTATGGGCAATGATGAAAAATCTGAGATTCAAGTGTTGGAATAAATCAAAAACAACACAGTTGTACTAACTAGGTATGCCTTAATTTTTCATTATGAAAAATTGCCTCTCATCCAATGGGATGTGTTTCCTAAACTTACAGATGTCCTAGACTCATGAAGCAAAAGAAATTTCAAGAGTTTATATAGTCAGGCTCCTTATCTTCTCACAGAAGCTATTTTCATTGTGGAGATTTTCAGGCCTGGCAACTCTATATGCTGGGGTTGGCATAGTTTGGTTTTAACACTCTAGTGGACAATAATTTTCTTTTTTATTTCCCATCCCCCATTACTCTTACAAGCTAAAGTTGACTTGACTTCAAATGTAGAGATCTTTGTCATGAGATTGTAGATTGAATTGGAATGAAAAGAATAGAGGTATTAATGAGTGATTATAAAGACTGATTTTTATAATAATTATTATTACCAACTTAATTTCATTAGCAGTGAGAATCACTGTGTGTAATGACAGATAATGCTGATGGAAATCTTTTGCCCATGTAAGTAGTTGGAGGTCAGAAAAGGGTTGAAAAATACTGAATTTAAAAAATCACAGAGGGACTTCCCTAGTGGCACAGTGGTTAAGACTCCACGCTCCCAATGCAGGGGGCCAGGGTTCGATCCCTGGTCAGGGAACTAGATCCCACATACATGCAGCAACTAAGAGTTCACATACCAGAACTAAGGAACCCGCGTGCTGCAACTAAGGAGCTGGTGAACCGCAACTAAGGAGCCCACCTGCCGCAACTAAGACCCAGTGCTATCAAATAAATAAAATAAATTTTAGGGGCTTCCCTGGTGGCGCAGTGGTTGAGAGTCCACCTGCAGATGCAGGGGACGTGGATTCATGCCCCAGTCCGGGAGGATCCCACATGCCACAGAGCGGCTGGGCCCATGAGCCATGGCCGCTGAGCCTGCGTGTCCAGAGCCTGTGCTCCGCAACAGAAGAGGCCACAACAGTGAGAGGCCCACGTACTGCAAAAAAATAATAATAATAAATAAATAAATAAATTTTTAAAAAATCATGGAGCTTGGACCTCATCAAAATTAAAAACGTTTGCTCTTAAAAGCCCATGTGAAAAGGATAAAAAGACTTGCTACAATCTGGGAGAAAATATTTTCAAACTACATATTTTACAAAGGACTAGTATCTAGAATATATAAATAACAGTTAAAAAAAAAATCCAATTAGAAAATATGCAAAAGAGGACTTCCCCAGTGGGGAAGACTCCACGTTCCCAATGCAGGGGGCCCAGGTTCAATCCCTGGTCAGGGAACTAGATCCCGCATGCATGCCGCAACTAAGAGTTCACATGCCACAAGTAACAAGTCCACATGGGGCTTCCCTGTGGGGCAGTGGTTAAGAATCCTCCTGCCAGTGCCGGGGACATGGGTTCGAGCCCTGATCCGGGAAGATTCCATATGCTACGGAGCAACTAAGGCCATGGGCCACAACTACTGAGCCGGCACTCTAGAGCCCGTGAGCCACAACTACTGAGCCCACGTGCCTAGAGCCCATGCTCTGCAACAAGAGAAGCCACCACAATGAGAAGCCCACGCACCACAATGAAGAGTAGCCCCCGCTCGCTGCAACTAGAGAAACCCATTCACAGCAATGAAGACCCAATGCAGCCAAAAAAAAAAAAAAAAGTCCACATGCTGCAACTAAGAAGTCTGCCTGACGCAACTAAAGATCCCACGTGCCACAGTTAAGACTTGGTGCAGCCTAGATAGATAGATAGAAAGAAAATATGCAAAAGACATGGCCAGATATTTCACCAAAAAGGATATACAAATGACAAATAAGCACATGAAAAGATGTTTAATATCATTAATCATTAAGGAAATGCAAATGAGATATCACCACACACTTATTAGAATAGGTAAAATAAAATATAGTGATAACACCAGATGCTTGTGAGGGGATGTGGGGAAACTGGATCACTCATACATTGCTGGTGGGGATGTAAAATGGTACAGCCACTCTTGAAAACAGTTTGATGGTTTCTTATAAAACTAAACTTGAAGCTACCAAATGACCTAGAAATTGCAGTGTTGGGCATTTATCTGAGAGAAATGAAAACTTGTGTTCACATAAAAATCTGTACACACATGTTCATGACAGCTTTATTTGTAATAGCCCAAAAGTGGAAACAACCCAGATATCATTCAACAGGTAAGTGGATAAACTGTGGTATATCCCTACCATGGAACACTACTCAGCAATAAAAAAGAACAAACTATTGATACATACAGCAAGTTGGGTGAATCTCCAGGGCATTATACTAAATTTTAAAAGCCAATGAGAAAAGGTTACGTACAATATAATTCTATTTATATAAAATTTTGGAATGAAAAAATTTTAGAAATGGAGGAAAGATTAATGGTTGTCAGAGGTTAGGGACATAACTGTAGGTAGGGAGGTAGAGGGAGGAATCAAGAAAGAGGTATGTGTGGTTATAAAAGGGCAACACAGGGATCCTTCTGGGAATGGAACTGTTCAGTATCTTGACTGTGGTAGTGGATACATGAACCTACAAAGGTGATAAAATTCTGTACAACTTAATACACACACACACACACACACACACACACACAAATGAGGTCAAGGAAGAGACTTGGGAAATCTAAATAAGATTGGTGGATTATATCAGTGTCTTACCCACCAAAGTGGTAAGGAGGCCCTGAAAGATCAAGAGTGAAACAGTCTTAGTGAACAATGTAGATGCTAGAATAGAAAGAATGACAAATCTTAGACTGTGGGTTGAAAACTGCCAAGAAGTGGCAGCATATTTTCAAATTTTTCATATTAACTTAATTTTAAATTAAATTATACAAGCAATACATAAAGACATTCTCCTTATAAAATCTTGAAATAGTACATATTAGGATCAAGTTTAATATTCCAGACCATTTTCTATATATGTGAATGCGGTATAGAAAAAACTATTTTTTAATGTAATTTTTATTTTACATTGGAGTGTAGTTGATTTACAATGTTGTGTTAATTTCAGGTATACAGCAAAGTGATTCAGTTATACATATATCCATTCTTTTTTCAGATTCTTTTCCCATATAGGTTATTACAGAATATTGAGTAGAGTTCCCTGTCCTATACAGTAGGTCCTTGTTGATTGTCTATTTTATATATAGTAGTGTGTATATGTTAATCCCAAACTCCTAATTTATCCCTCCCCCACCTTACCCCTTTGGTAATCATAAGTTTGTTTTTGAAGTCTATGAGTCTATTTCTGTGTTGTAAATAAGTTCATTTGCCTCATTTTTTTAGATTCCACATATGATATCATATGATATGTGTCTTTCTCTGACTGACTTAGTATGATAATCTCTAGGTCCATCCACGTTGCTGCAAATGGCATTATTTCACTCTTTTTTATGACTGAGTAATATTCCATTGTATATATGTACCATATCTTTTTTTTTTTTTTTTTTTTTTTTGCGGTACGCGGGCCTCTCACTGTTGTGGCCTCTCCCGTTGCGGAGCACAGGCTCCGGGCGCGCAGGCTCAGCGGCCATGGCTCACGGGCCCAGCCGCTCCGCGGCATATGGGATCTTCCCGGACCGGGGCAC
>RJWK010070187.1:0-10967 GCA_004363435.1 Platanista minor | reverse complement strand
CAATATTGATTTCCTCCGGGCCGACAGCGACGGCGCGGGCGGCGGCGGCGGCGGCGGGCTGCAGCCGCGGCACGGCGAGAGCATGTCCAAGCCGGTGGACCACGTCAAGCGGCCCATGAATGCCTTCATGGTCTGGTCGCGGGCTCAGCGGCGCAAGATGGCCCAGGAGAACCCCAAGATGCACAACTCGGAGATCAGCAAGCGCCTGGGCGCCGAGTGGAAGCTGCTCACCGAATCGGAGAAGCGGCCGTTCATCGACGAGGCGAAGCGCCTGCGCGCCATGCACATGAAGGAGCACCCAGACTACAAGTACCGGCCGAGGCGCAAGCCCAAGACGCTGCTCAAGAAGGACAAGTTCGCCTTCCCTGTGCCCTACGGCCTGGGCGGCGTGACCGACGCCGAGCACCCGGCACTCAAGGCGGGCTCCGGGCTGCACGCGGGCGCGGGTGGCGGCCTGGTGCCCGAGTCGCTGCTCGCCAACCCGGAGAAGGCGGCCGCCGCCGCCGCAGCGGCTGCCGCCCGCGTCTTCTTCCCGCAGTCGGCCGCCGCCGCAGCAGCAGCCGCCGCCGCCGCCGCCGCCGGCAGCCCCTACTCGCTGCTCGACCTGGGCTCCAAGATGGCAGAGATCTCGTCCTCCTCGTCCGGCCTCCCGTACGCATCGTCGCTGGGCTACCCGACCGCGGGCGCGGGCGCCTTCCACGGCGCGGCGGCGGCGGCTGCAGCGGCGGCCGCGGCCGCCGGGGGGCACACGCACTCGCACCCCAGCCCGGGCAACCCGGGCTATATGATCCCGTGCAACTGCAGCGCGTGGCCCAGCCCCGGGTTGCAGCCGCCGCTCGCTTACATCCTGCTGCCCGGCATGGGCAAGCCTCAGCTGGACCCTTACCCCGCGGCCTACGCCGCCGCGCTATGACCCCGCGGGGCCGCCTCGCGAGGACCGGTGTGCACACGTGTACATATGTATAGGTACGAGCTCTGCGGCCTCCCCGAGCGCCCTCCCGCGACGGGGGCCCCGGTTTGTGTGTACATAAGATGTATAGGTGCCAGGCGGAGGCAGAGAGGCCAGTCGGGGCGCGAGTGGCCGAGGGCGCGAGTGCGCGGGCGAGTGTGCGTGTGAATTCACAGGGTCATTTCAGACCTGCACCCCGGCAGACAACTTTAAAGAGGGCAGTTGTATCTCGCAGCAGTTGATGTTTGCTTTGCACTTCGGAACCTGTTGCGTTATGGCCCACAGAGGTGGAGGAGTAACTTTTTGATATGTTGGGCTTTCCAGCTTTCTTTCTTGGAAGTTTATTGTCGGTTTTGTTTTTGTTTCCCATTATCTTTCATTTATTATTATTCTTTTCTCCTGGTCGCTGTTGCATGCACTCTGTTCAAATGTTGGGTCTGAAATGGTTGGCACAAGGGAAAAGCTGGTCTGTGTCATTAGTTTCTCGGAGTGGGATGGCTCTGAGCAGCCTTACTCCCTATTTGTACCATTTGAACTTTGCAAATCTCTGTTCTCTCAAGCAGAACCCCCAGGCCGGATCCATTCTTGACCAGTGACCGGCTCGAATCTGGCCTTTTGTGTGTGAGATGATCACGGTTTATTTTGTTTATCATAAGCATATGCAAATCGGAGCAAGAGCTCTTTCTCAAGAGCAAGGACGGCAAACAAGAAATATGTGTGAGATGAAAAGTTGTCAATTGGATTTTCTCCCTTAAAAAACAAACAAACAAAAAACCGCTAGAAGTCTCCCTGAGTCCACTCGCTTGGATTTTTGACACAGTTTACACAGAAAGAGAAAAGGCATTATTCCTATTTTCTCCTTATGACTTGAGTTTCACTTTAAGATTGTAAATGTGTATATGTCCTTGACAACATTAAGTCTGAAAATGTGTTATTTGTGTTGCCCTAAATCTGAGTCGGTTTTAGACTCTAAAACATTTTGAACAAATGTCAAAGTTAACTTTTAAAAATTGCGGGACTATTTCAGAACCGCAATTTTATCTAAGATGAAATCAGACATTTTTTGTCTGAGTGGTAATTATATATTTATTATTTAGCAAAACAAAACAAAAACCAGAATTGTTTTGACACATGCCTCTCTGTTTCAGCTAGCATTTCTCCAACTCAAACCGTTTAAATGTGTTTTGGAGTTCCCTCCCTAACTAGCGTATTTTTTAGATCACCTGCAATTCATTTGCAAATTATGATAAAACACATTTTAGAGAAAAGAACCTCATTTGTAGCTTTTTTTCTTTTTAAATGTATATATTTTGACTAATGTTTGTGAATGAAGTTGGCTAACATGTATTTAGTTTCATTTTGGCTTTATGTAATATAAAGTTTTAAAAAGTTTAAGTATTGGTTTTAACCTTTATGTGTAAATGGTTTTCTTGTGTGATCTTCTAATTTAATATTAGACGTCTAAGCTATATCTGTAAATTAGAATCCGACTATCACTCTGTTCATTTTTTTTGAACAAAGAGTTTAAATAAAGCCTGAACCAGGGAAAAGAGAAAATCCTTTATTTCTTGTTGAGTTCCTAACAAGATTTTTATCTGAATTGCCCTTACGTGCCTGGTCCAGGTGAAGTGTAAGGTATCCTCCAAAGGCAGCCTTTGTTTCACTTTTGAATAGATTTACTAGGAAATCTAAATCAAGCCATTGTTATTCAGAGCCAAAAACCTGATTTATCACATTTTTAATCGTGAATAGGAAAGAAGATAAAAAAAAAAACCAAGTAGTTGTATTATCTTGGGGGGGGGCAGGGGGCAGGGAAGGCATTCATGAACCAGTAGAACAGAGCCCATTGAAAACATCCAGACCGTTTAAAGCATTTCACTAGTTTCCAGTAACATTTTAAGAGGAGAAAGTTGCCTGACCACTTTATCCTGTTAGTTGGAGAGCTCCACCGCTTAAATCAGTGTAATTTGTTCGTGTATCTTTGGCATATTCCTTATTTACACCTTAAGATTTTAGTTGTAAGGATAATCACTGCTAACGACATTTTACAACTTTGGGCCTCTTTAAGGCTTTATTCTGTCATGCTAGTGGCATTAAAATAGAAATATAACAAATTCTAATGGAGAGGGTTGAATTTCCAAGGCTGGACAAGTTTCTACTGGAGAAAGGTTTGAAATCGTAAAGGATTTTAATATTAGAAAAGAAATTATAGGGCGCCAGGAAGAATATCAGAAAAAAAAATTAATTGTAGGGACATCTTTATTTTCGCCCCACCAAGATAGAAATTCTCAAGATACAAGACTCAACTAGTCCTAAACTAGTTTCTCTACCGACAGAGACCGTCTCTGGAGCTCCACGTCTTTATAAGCGATCCAACTCTTTAAAGTCATTGTTTTCCCCCAACGGAATAATATTTTAAGAACCATGAAAAGTTTTGGAAATGTGAAAAATAGGCTCTGCTGGTTTGACCCTGATTCACTAATTAAAATGATCCCTCTCCTGTTATTCCCCGAGCTCTTTGCAATATTATAAGTTAATTCATATGGTTCTGAGCGATTATGCAAAACTAATTTGGACTGTCCAGGGGTAATTATCCCTGACATGGTTAATTAAATCCTTTCAAGGCTTCGTCTTTCCCTTTTGTAGCAGCCCATCACTTCTCAACACGGAACTTCCTGCGGCTCGCTGGAAATCACCCCAGTCCTAAATCTTAGTCACCTCCCAGAGCCTTCCAGCTCGGCCCCGCCGGCCGAAGATTCCCCGCCCCCTCCCGTCCCCTCCCCTTTCCCTAATGATCGGCGTTTTCTGGGAGCAACGCTCCGGAGTGTTGATGAAGGAGAACAGGACTAGAAAGACGGGTGGGGGAGGGGGAAGGATGCCGCGGGTGAGCACACGGGGTCACACAGCCAACAGATTGCGCGGCTGTCCGCGTAGTCCACAGGCCTACCGGGGGGACTGGTTTATTCCCCCCGCCCCCGACTCCAGTGGTCTTGCTAACAAGTTGCGCCTGGAGAAAGTCTCCCTCCGAGTTAGACTGTGCAGAAGTAAGGGGGTGCGACTCGGAGGCAAGAGGGCGTGGAGAAAGGGCCGGGTGTGTCTGTGAGGGTCAGAAAGTGACCCATAAATACAGCCCTCGGACTAGGCAAAGAGCTGCTGCGTGCTCGAGATCTGTCTCTCTCTATCCACCTCTATCTCTTTCCTTCCTTCCCTTACTTCTTTTTACTCTTCGACATTTTCGTTCCTCTTTAAGGTTTAAAAAAGCCACGACATTCCTTCGGTAGTCTCTCGGTTGCCTAACGGCTTTAAACAACCCTCACACCCGAGGGGCCAGGAGTGTTGCCCTCGGGCTTTGAGCAAACAGGTGGAATTGTTCTGTTGCAGCCGTAAGGACCAGAGCTGGGGGACGCTGCCGTGCGAGGGATGGCTTCCAGGGAGCAGTGGTGCTGGCTGCCGTTGTCACTTCATTTGACAATTTCCTCCTCCTCTTCTCTCCCCCCACCCCCTCCCCGAAGAAAGTAGAACGAAACAGCATGGATCTCCCTCTCCCTCCCCGGCTCTGGGTAGCCTAGGCGAGGGGCGCAGAAGCTGGAAAGAAGATTCGACCGTCTTCCCTGAGCAGAGAGGGACCCGCGCGCCAGCCAATCAGAGCGCGGCTCGGCCGCTCCCCGACGCCGCCGCACCCTGCGGGAGAGTGAAGTTCCCGCAAGTGGCCCGCCCGAAGGATCCATGTCTTTCTTGTGCTCACAGCCCAGCGGAGGCAGAGAGAGCGCCAACCAAACTTTATTAATCTCTCCCCGTTCTTTCTCTCTCAGCCCAGTGCATCTCAAAGGTCAGCCCTCTTCTTTTAAAAGACTGATATCATTAATTCACTGACAATTCCTCCACACCCCCCATTCTTTTTTTCTCTCTTGCAGGAAAAAGAAACGGGGGGGGGGGAATAGTGAAAAGAGGTTTTTTTTATCCTTTTTTTTTTTTTTTTTTTTTTTTGTCCTTCAGTGGGAGCGTTTAGACAGTCGAGGAGGTTTTGTCCAGGAACAAAACGCAGGGTTGGGAGGTTTTGTGAGAGCGTTGTTTGTTGGAGTGGAGCTAAGAAAAAGCGGCGGCTTTCTCCTCATTGTGAAGAAACCAATCAGTGGTATTTGGAAAACTGTTAGCATTGTGCACTTCTTCTGTGTCCATTGTGAGGCGTTTCTTTTCACAAGGTTTTTTTTTCAGCCGATCCAGCTGGCCGGAATGAATAGCGGTGCAATGTGTACACGCTTTGTCCCTCCGGCCTTCAAGTAGCCCCCATTGAATAGGCTAAGTTGACACTGCGTGACAGTGAAACAACATAATAAAAAATACATGAGCCCCTGAATAGGAGCAGGCGCATAAATAAATAAAATGGGTGACCAAAACTGGATAAACTGAATGACAAAACGGTGAAAGGGGAACAAAAAGATATTTAACACGCTACATTAGCATTAGAATGCGATCTACAAGGCAGAACAATTGATGAATAGGTTTACCGGCCAAGAAAGAAATGGACTAAATGCCCTTTGAATAGATATGCTTTTTGCAAGGGCTTTGAATAGATATGCTTTTTTTTTTTTTTTTTTTTTTTTGCAAAGACTGAATGGGAAAAGGTAAAGATGAAGCTATGCAAATGAGCGGGGGAACTTTTTATATATGTTCTTTAAACACACACACACACTGCGGGAGGAGAGTGCTGCCTCGGGGTGTTTATAGAAGCAATAATTGCCATTATTAGCATTGTCTGCAACAGATAGAAATTGAACAGGTTGGGATAATATAGGGTAGCAGTAATTATTCTTCTAATTAATGGTCCTTTGCTACTTTAAAAAAGAAAAAAGGAAAGAAGTAAAAGTTATGCAGAAGTTATGTTTCCTGTGTCCCTTCGCCCAGCGTTGGAATCCGTGGAGCGGCAAGTCTGGCCATTCCAAGGTGCATTCTGATTTTAGAACATTCCAGGGAGCCAATCCTTAGACTCAGGGTTTGGGGCCTGCTTTCCATTTATACTGCGTTTTTGAGAGTCTCATACAGTGTCTGGTACATGGTAGGTGCTGAATGAATAGTTGCGGAATGAATGAACTGATGTAAGTTTGATGGAGGAACCCTGGCCTCCTATGGATGTCGGGGAGGACGAATACCAAGAATGGCTTTCGCGTTTCACCGCCCCTAAACTCCACCTTATCTAGGGGAGCGGTCCAAAACCTGAGGGGTCTTGTCTTCAGCCTACCTGCGCCGCTGGAAAAGATGTGAAGACCAAACAAGTGACGAGCAACTACTGCCCCCCCATTCCTCACTCTGTCCTCACCCCCAAATCCGCCCCAAAGCTTGTGAGGAGTCCCATCTGGCTGCGTAGAACATTGGACCCACCCCCCTTAAAGAATTAGAATACACTTAAAGCTTAGCTCTTTCTCGCGGGCTTCTCCCCTTGGCTCCTACCCGCCTTTCCCCTCCTGGCTTGTAAGCCTTTGACTGAAACCCACGCAACAGGGAACCTCCTGCCCTAATTGCTCGCGGAGGCAGGGCGCGAACCCGCGGAGATCTGCGCTGTCCTCAGGCTCCCTTCGCTGCCCCGGAGGCGGGCGTCGGTAACCTTGTCAGTTGTTTTATGTTCAATGGTTGACCGCCAAGCCTGCCCGGCTGCTGGGCCACCCAGCCGTCGAACTTTCCAGCGGCTTTCAGCGCTGCGCAAACTTAAATGAATAATGCAAATTATAGACGGCCCAGCTGACACGTCCCTGCGAACGCGCGTAGGTTCAGAGGGCGCTCTGAGTAGCAGCTCTCCCGACCTCCCCGACGGCCGGCGGGAAGCTGGGTTCTGAGAAGCAGTGACAACCGCTTCTGAATTGTTGAGACAAAAGGGGGGGTGCCCCGAACTTTAAAAGCAGTGTTCTCCCCCCGCTTCTTCTTTTTAAAGAAGCAGTTGAGCCTTACCAAGTGACGGGGGTGGCGCGGAAGCCTCGCATATTTTAAAGTGTAACTCGAGCCTTCGCAGTTTCGGCTCTACTTAAAACATGCAAGTTCCTGGAAACCGACAAATCTGAAAAACTTACGAAGGGTTCTATCCGGATAAACCCGTTGGGAGTCACTTTGAGGAGATAAAAAGCACAGAGATTGGGGTGATGGGCAGTTGTGGGAGGCAGTGACCTGTTGTTCCAGGTTCCAGGTGGCCACTGGGCCTTTGGAAACCGCCTCGGCGCAGAGCAGGGAAGTGGTACCCACTAGGCAACGACTTCAACACCTCCGTTTTTGTGACCGCCCCCCGGACTCTCCCCAGCCCCTCACTGCACGCTTTGTCAGGTAGACTCCATCACCCTTGCCGCGGCTGCCCCATCATTCACACTTGACTGGAGGAAATAAAATCGGCTTTGGTTTTTGAATTCCTTTTGAAGATTTCTCTACCTGATTTCTACCTCCTTTGGGCTCCTGGCTTGATTGGGGGAGGGGTTATTTAGGGACTTTTTGACAAACAGAAGAAGTTTAGGTACTAATTGTAAACACCCCGTTGCTCTCCTTGAATGTATTTATTATCATATTAGCCGAAGACTTGGAGACACATGGCCTATTACTCATTTCAAGGCTCTAGGCAAAGAATTCTCCTACTGAGATCGACGAGTAAAATCAGATTTCTTAAGGGAAATTATGAGGACGTCTTCAGTCTCTTCACAAAATGATATTACTGGATTGTCAATTTCACTTGTACACCCTCCTCCCTACCCACCTCACCCCAGCATTTTATTTTGGGATCACCCCAAGGTAATTAGCCACTCGCAGAAAGCTTGAAATCCCGAAAGGAGAGGCGCAGCCGAGGATAACAGAGACCAAGTGAGGCTTTTCAGATCGGTTGCTCCACGGGGGCCATATCTTTTCATAAGGTCAGGAGTGGAGAGAAGTATGTTTACAGAAGACGGAGTACCTTTAAAAGGGCTCTCAGGGGGTGGGGGGTAAGCTTTTTTCCTACAATGTCACCACGGTGACAACCGCAGGGAACCCAGCCTGTCCTCCAAGGAGTCCCCCGCAGGTCCTGCCACTGAGCTCAGGGGACTCTTTAGCTCCTTTCCCATTTGCCCTGTGGGTATTTCATGTCCAAAGCTCATG
Source organism: Platanista minor (assembly GCA_004363435.1). Classification (NCBI taxonomy): domain Eukaryota; kingdom Metazoa; phylum Chordata; class Mammalia; order Artiodactyla; family Platanistidae; genus Platanista; species Platanista minor. The sequence goes on along the minus strand of RJWK010070187.1, from coordinate 2,911 downwards.
CACGCGCACATGCGAAGAACACACACACACACACACACACAACCTGGTTTGGAGCGGACCCCGGTTTATGTATCACCAGATGGTAAACCCCGAGCTTGGGAGTAGTCTCCGAGATTCCGGCAGACTGAATCTATGTGGACATCAGGAGTCGGGGGAAATTGTGTGGGATTAGAACCGCGCTCAAACACACGCGAATTCTTTTTTTTTTTTTACTTATTTTTAATATCTTTAAAATTAACTGTATTTCTAGAACACACGTGAATTCTGCCCAACAATCGTTTGCGCATCCGCTCTCCCTCGCTGTCTCCCACTTGGCCGAAGTTTTGGTAATGGTGTTTGTTTTGAACTGGATCATCTAAATGGCCTAGACGGCCTCCCTCTGCCTGCACAGACCGGGGAGTGAGACAGCGCACGTAGAGCCTGGGAGGGGACATGGAGAACCACTTCAGGGAAGCATAGGAAAAGCGGGTGCCGGGCGAAACGGAAGGAAGGAAGGAAGGAAGGATAAAAGAAAAAATCAGGACGAGAAAAAGAACTGCCTTACTACTGACACTGCCTCTTGCCCTCAGGTTCAACACCTGGGGAAGGTGCTGCCAGGGCTGATGAGCGACGGGACACGCCGAACGGCAGGGAGGAGGTGAAGGACCGCGGACCTCAGCCGCCCCCGACCCTACCTCCTCCGCAAAGCCCCTGCTGGTTCAGCCCCAACTGGGAAAAGAGACTGCCCCCTCGGGGAGGGAAGGCACCGGGAGGCGATGATCACGCGGGCTCTGGAAGCTTCCGCGTGGCCCTGGGGGAGCCGGAAGCAGGGGAGGGTCCTGAAAGTGCCCTCACCCAGACTCGGTGAGCCCTCCTACAGATGGAGGGGGTCGCGTTAGAAAGACGAATCTCTAAAATTGGGGCCAGCCTCTCCCCCACGATATTAACTCCCGCGAGCCCACAGTGGGAAACAGACTCTGTAGAGCCTGAAACTTACTTAAGAAAATTAAATCACAGTTACGATGCGACTTTAGAAGAGGGGTCGGTGCCAGCGAGGGACTGTGAAACTCAAGCTCCTTTTTCTTCCCGGGAAATCTGCCCCCGATAGACCCTCAGGACTACCAAGGAGCTCGTCCCCAGCTCCATCGGTGAGACAAGAGCCAGCGGCAGAAAAGAGGTCCTTAGCTAATGGCCCACCGGCTCCTCAGCCACCGCCCCGCCTCCGGCTGCTCGCCGCGGGGGCCGGGGGGGACACAGGCGCCCACAGCTTTGCCCCAGACCGAGGCTTCTTTGCGCTTCTGGATGCCCACTTGCTATTCCTCCTTTTCAGGGGCTCGTTTTTCTCCTGCAAACCTATCCCTGAGTAAGTAGTTAGAGCGGCTGATTAATATGTATTCAAACGGGCTGTTTAAGGCGGCGTGAATAAACATGAGCCCGCGGCGGCGGCTCCCAGCCGCTCGCGCTTGCCTCTTCGGACGCAGAGAGCTGGAACAGGCGAGGCTCGCGTTCATGATCCGGCGGGGACAGAGGTCGCCCGAGCCAGCCAGTCATTCTGTGTCCCCACGCCCGGGACACGCCCCCCACCTGGGTGCCCGATGCACGGCGGACGGCACAGACCGGCGCGCGCGCACCCACTCCCCGGGGGCTTGGGATACCGTTTCCTCTCTTTCTAGAAAGCTGCCTCGACCTCTGTTACAGAGGTGCGTACTTTGAGAACCTGGAGGTGGGGGACGCGAAGGGTGCTCGCCTCACCCCTCAAGTTTTGGGCCAGGGTTACGCAACGCGAGTCCCTGCAGAACTGGGGGCCCCTGAACTTGCCCTCGGGTGCGCAGGATGGAGGTCGTGACCCACTGCGGGAAGGAAGACGTCGAGCTGCGGATTCGAGGGAGGGGACCTCTCGCAGAAGATGGTAGATTTCTGATGTTCTCGAGCGGATGCGCGGCCGCGGGGAGTAATCACCCACCCAGTGCACTTCCAAAGCCCCCGCCATCTCCCGCTCGGAAAAGTCGCCCTTGGGCCTCTTCGTTTCCCCGGAGCCTGGGCGTCTTGCCCTGGCCAGCTGTGAGAAGTGCCGGAGCTGAGTGTGCAAGTAGGCCTCGCAGCCCACGGCCCCAGGTCCGTCTCCTAGCCTGCACACACTGGGCCGCAGACCTGGGCCGGGCCTGAATCGGCGCCCGCGGCCCAGAGCAGCCCCGCGGCTCATGAGTAGGAGGCTGGGCGTGCCCCTAGCCCAGGCCCCGGGGATTTAGCCGGATCCAGGCCTCTGTGGGCCTTAGGCCTTCCTCCAGCCTCAGACTCACGCAGCTGCGGAAACGCCAGCGCCCCACGTCGCACCCAGGCTGCCACCTTCGCTCCGACCCAGTGTGTGAGCAAAGCAAAGTCAACTTCCGCACCCCCCAGGGCCACGCGCTCCGGGCGCTGTCCCTGCGGGGCGCAGAGAAGCACTGGAGGGTGAGAGGCACCCATCGCGCGACAAGGACGCGCAGGTGGTTTCCGTGGGTGGGGTGCGCTCCTGCCCAGAGCGAGCGCGCTCCTTGGGGTTTTTTTTTTTTTTTTCCCTAGAGCTTGTCTGAGGTCAAGAGAATGAGGCACATAAGAGCAGGGTTTACCTTACTGCTAAAGCTTGGGGAGATAAAGCCCCAGTTCCGACCCCATCACACGGCGCGCGGCTTTCTCGAAAAGTGTACCCTGGGGCTTCCCTGGTGGCGCAGTGGTTGAGAGTCTGCCTGCCGATGCAGGGAACACGGGTTCGTGCCCCGGTCCGGGACGATCCCACATGCCGCGGAGCGGCTGGGCCCGTGAGCCATGGCTGCTGAGCCTGCGCGTCCAGAGCCTGTGCTCCACAGTGGGAGAGGCCACGACAGTGAGAGGCCCACGTACCGCAAAAAAAAAAAAGAAAAGTGTACCCTGAAAATGACTTGTCCGCTGCTAC
>RJWK010070186.1:0-10967 GCA_004363435.1 Platanista minor | reverse complement strand
CTTCTTCTGTGCGAAGGGAGCAGGGGAAGCAGGAATATTTGAGGTTAGAGGGTGAAGGCAGATTGCAGACTTCTTGGAGCCACCTGGCCCTCAAGGAAGCATAGCATTTCTTTGTTCTTCTGCTTGCTCACGCAGGCTGGATCACAAGGCGCCTGCAAATCTTCAAGTCCTTAGCAGTTATTTTTACTTTACACTCTTATCTCTGCTTATTTGCAAGGTTTCCAGGCTGAAAGCAAACTTATCTACAACAAGTAATAGCCATAAGTAACCCAGGACCGTGGGATAGGAACGTTCTTCAGGGAACTTAATGGGCTATTTGGGAACAAACAACATTTCTCTACTGTTTAACTCTTGGCGTCCCGGAGGCGAAAGTGATGGACTACACGGGCCGAAGAATGGGGTGTGGGGGGCGTGATTTCAACGTGCTGTTAGTTGTACCCTTCCTCTGTCACAAATCCCCTTAAAAGTTTGCATTTCATAGAATCCACGGGGAGTTTTAAATATTACATATCTACTCATCACGTCAAAATGATGCTTTGTAAACTCGGAGCTGACATTAAAATATTAAAATCGGATTGATGGGATGTTGAGGAAAATGGACAATTAGTCAAGCCCCAGTACGAGACAGTGGGTGTTTTTTGTTAATCACAAAGACTATTGATTTTGAAGCAATATTTCAGTGTTGGCAATAGTGGTGTGTATTTGTGTGTGTGTAAAGAATGGAAATTCAGTGAGTGTGTTAATGGTGATATCTCTCTTGTACAAAAGAATCATCATTTCATATAATTTTCTTTAAGGTAGGGGATGGGTTTCAAGCTGTGTTTTTCTTAATGTTTCTTCTTACCCATTTCCCACCATGAGACCAGAGCAGAGATTTGGAAAGGCAACAAGTTCATCCTCCTGAACCCCCCACCCCCACCCCGCAGCAGCCCCCGCAGTGGCCTCGGATCTGCCCAGAGGCTGTAAAGCCCCGAGGAATGTTCCCAGCAGACGCATTTCAGCGGCCATCAGCACTGATCTGTAAAGGCCCAAATACCTTTCGATAAACTGACTTTGGGAACTTCGTATCTTCAAACATTTCTGTCTTTGGTGAAAATATTTCAAATCCAGCTCATCTTAAGAACTAATCTCTCCCACAGCTGCTGCTTGAAGATAAGGCCGGCTGTCCAGAGAGGCGCTGTCTGCGGGCCGTGGAAGAAAGCATTCCCTGGGAACGCAGCGGGGGTGGCTGCGTGCGCAGCCTGGCTGGACAGTGTGCCCTTGGTCTCAGAGAAACAGTCACGTCCGCAGTGGGAGACACAGTTCTGCTAGGAGTGGGTGACGTTTGGGAATCTTTCATTTTTGAGTGTAAAAGCATCACAGATGATCCCCTTTGAGCTTGAGATTCTGGCTGCCTTTACAGTGGTAGATAGAAAAATACACATCGCTTGAGTTTTCCAATCCCACGTAACGCAGAAACATGGAAGATGAGGGTAAACCCACACCTCATTCAATAACTCAGAGTTCCGGTGGTGATCGGGGCCTGAGTCCTTCTGCAATTGTGCTGCGATTGTGGGGTGTCTGACCGCCCTCAGCAGCCTTCCAGCCCGACCTCACAGGCCCGGTGCAAACAGCCGCCGGGGTCTGCAGGGACCGGCGCTCAGGCACCCCTGCGCCCTCTGGCGGATGAGACACCCAGGGTGGCGGCTCCTCGTGGACCAAGAACTGGTCGGAAGAAAGTTCCTTTTGCGGGGAAACAGCAGCTGCCTCCATTTAGGGCTGCAGCCAGAGGACCTGGGCAGGGGTGGGATGTGATTTCCCGTGTACCAGACGATACCCGTGATTTACAGTTGTGACCAAACCCACCAGGGCCATGCTTGCTGTCCCCAGAAATGTGTGGCCGGCTGTGGGGCTAGCCCTGAGCTGCTCCCCCTACTCCAGGGAGGAACACTTATCCCACACTTTCTGTCTCGTCATCTGTGACCTCGCCCACCTCCCACCATCTGCAGACCCAGGCGGGAAAAGGGATGAAAAGGCGTCTCTCTCTGGGCTGGACACCCCTCTCCTTGGCTGCTCATGGCAGTCGTGCCATGAGGGACTAGGGTCTGGGGCTAAGGCTCATTCCGCCTTCAGGTTCCCAGGGACAGTGGAGGAATTATCAAGCCAGAGAGCCAAGAAGAAAGCATTGCACATGATACCTTTCAGTAACAATAGGCACAAGACCTCAAGACTGTCTTAACATTTAAATGATCAGCAGAATCCCAGGTGGTGACAGAAAGACAGGAAATATAATCAGTGTGAAGCTCTTTTCTAATAAAACGCCCCCGTTTCGAGATGAGTTTGTCTCCCGCTGTCTGCCCCTCCATCACTTGTTTTCTGAGGAGGTAGATCAAAGTATGTGGTTCACTTACGGTCTCCTAGGTGACACTGGGTCAGGAAAAACGATGCTCTTTCTGGTTTTGCCGGCAGAGAGCTCATAGTTCAGAAAAACCACCCAAATCACAAAGTTAAAAAATTATAGAGTTACCGTTGGCCACTGGGTTTGTCTGCAAGGGGTCAGGTGGGGGCATTCAGTGGTGCTCAATAACTGTATGTGGACAGATTGACTGGTGAGTTGCCGATTGAATGAGCCTGTGGATTAAGGAGCGTTTCCAAGTCCCACAGGCCTTCCAGCCTCACCAGACCAAGGACATGAGAGGGGCATGGAAGCTGTTACACCCACTCCTGTCTCCGGCCAAGCCCGGCTCTAGTCGGCAGTGGATTTTTACCATTGTTTCCTGGGATGCATGTGTATCAATCAGAGTTCTCCAGAGAAACTCACCAATAGGGTGTGTATATATCCTATTGATTTTCTGTCTCTGTAAGATTTAGTCTAAGGAATTGGTCCATGCAGTTGGGAGGGGGGGCACATCTGAACTCCGTGGGCAGGTGGGCAGGCAGGAAACCCAAGCAGGCTCCCTGTGTTGCAGTCTTGTGTTTGAAATCTTTCTTTTCTTGGAAACCTCAAGCTTTGCGCTTAAAGCCTTCAGCTGATTGGGTGAGGGTCACCCAATGGCTGGTGATCTGCTTTACTCCAAGTCTTCTGATTTAAATGTTAATCTCATCTAAAAATACCTTCAAGGAAATATCTAGACCGGTGTTTAACTAAACATCTGGGCAGCAAGGCCCAGCCGAGTTGACACGCAAAATTAACCATGGTAATAGGCATACAAGATACTCTTGAAATGGCCTGCTCTCTTCTGAAAACTGGAGGGCTGTCTTCATGGTTCCAGGACGTTGACATCGTATGATATCACCTGTGATGAACCAGGTGGTTGCTAGAACTGGTTTGCCCCTCTCACCATAAATGGTCCCACGGTTTCAAAAGTGGGAAGCATTCAGAAGACACAAGAGCAGATCTTTGAGGGCGCCCACCCCTCCCCCCGAGGTCCTGAACAGATGCGCCAAGATCAAGTTCATCCACCCCGTGGCGGATGTTCTGGATGAGGCTGTTGTGATGATAGGCACCCCTGGCTGCTTTTTCAAGAGAGCTTTTAGGAGCTTTAACTCTTTCCTGTTGAATTCAGTAAGCTCCTGCATTTGGTTAAGTAATTAAAGAAAACGTCACTCTGTGCCCGAGTCTTGGGTTCTGAGAGGTTCTTTTCTGACCAAGGAGGGGACTGGTGGAATGTGCATAGATGGCCACCAGATGGCACTGTTGCCCGACAGAAAGCATGGAGTGGTCGGCAGGGATGGAGCCCTTTCCAGGAGCCCAGGGAAGAGCAGTGAGCTCCCGGCGCCCACGCAGCAGATATCTGAGTCCTGGGAGGGCCAACCCCACAGAGAGTTGTGGGGCACCGAGGGCAGCTGCTTTCGGGGCGCTGCCACTTGGCCTTCCCTTTGGGGATAAAACTTTGGCTCTGCGTCCCTTTAAAGCCCCAGACACCAGAGAAAAGTGAGCTCTTTTCCTGTGGGCTTATCATTTGCATTCTGTGTGCAAGACAGGCAGCCTCATCTAAGAAAAAAAGAAACGTCGTGCAGAACCTGGGGGCAGGACGGGAATAAAGCCACAGACCTACTAGAGGAGGGACTTGAGGACACGGGGTGGGGGAGGGGTAAGCTGGGACGAAGTGAGAGAGCGGCATGGACATACGTACACTCCCAGACATAAAAGAGAGAGAGAGCTAGTGGGAAGCAGCCGCACAGCACAGGGAGATCAGCTCGGTGCTCTGTGACCACCTAGAGCGGTGGGATAGGGAGGGTGGGAGGGAGGGAGACGCAAGAGGGAGGAGATATGGGGACATCGGTATATGTATAACTGATTCACTTTGTTATAAAGCAGAAACTAACACACCATGGTAAAGCAATTATACTCCAGTAAAGATGAAAAATAAAAAAATAAAATAAAAAGAAACCGCCCAGCGGGAGCCTCCCCGCCCCAGATTCTGGAGCAGTGCCGCCGCCGCATGCACTTCTGCTGCGGTTTTTATCCTCCCCAAACACCTGCTGTGGCGAGACCTTCTAGGTGCTCCTGGGGCCCCTTTTCCTCGACCCCAGCCTCCCCTGAGGTCAGGTGGGGCCTGGTGCTCAGGGAAAGGGAATGGGCAGGAGTGATGCCCTCTCCGGCCCGGCCCCTTGGCATTCCCTTTTCTCTGCCTCTTTCTCCTATGTGATTGGAGGTGAGAGACTCCCCCAGGCCAGGACATGTGAGGAAGGAGCCAGGTCCCTCAACCTCTGCTGGGAGGGGTCTCTCCCACGAGTCTCGTAACTGCCCCTGATTTGTGCCCTGAACAAGCAGATTGTAGCAGGAGCTGTGAGTTCCCACCTGTGCAGTTCTGGGCGACTTCTGGTCACCTGTGGACCCCAGTGTGGGAGCCGGGGAGTCTGGTGGGTTAACTCCCTCCCGGGGGGTAACCTGAGCCAATGAAGGACACAGGAGGAGCAGGAGTAGAGAGGCAGAGACCCAGGGGCGGTCCCAAGGGGCTCCTGCAGCCACATGCACAGCATCTGCCTCACCCCCCACCCCGTGTTCTTCCCGAACCAAGACCTGGTGAGTCCGTGTCTCAGAGTCTGATTTGGAGGAGAAACAGATGAAGATACCTCCCTTGATTTCAGGCCTCATCTGACGCACGGCAGAGCTTGGGTTACCCCAACTGACGCCGTGTCCTAGAGGGCATCCAGGACCAGGGCCGGACAGTGATGCGGTCACTGGTCCCCTGGGTCACGCTCTTACCCGACTGGGAGCTCTCTCTGAGGCTGGGTCTGCCTGCCCCCCGCCCCCTGGTGGAGGAGGTTTGTTGGGTGGGACCAGGCCCCGGTGGGCATATGGAGTCCCCTAGCCGCTTGGTGTCGCATGACCAAGGGTTTATTTTCCCATCAAAATACAGGAGAAAGCAGGGATTTTATTTTTTGATTATAAAGAGAAGAGTTCCTTTCTCCCCTGTGGCTTTCTGGAACCTCCCTGTGGGCCCTCAATCGGCCCACGGCATCTGGAGCACACATGATTCTCAGAGCAGAGCTGCTGGGCCGCTGGGATCTTTCCCCACCTTGGTCTCACTCAGAGCTGAACCTCTTGGGTCTCCTGGTAAATGGGTCACAGCCGCAGAGCGAATGCCGCTTGGGTCACACCCAATGGTCAGGAAGACCCACTGGTCACTGTGTACTTTTCTTGGTGGCAGTGAGTGTAGGGGACAGCCACCTCCCCTGCACTTTGGAGAAGCCTGGACATGTCCGGAGGTGTCCCCTCCTGGGCTTCACTGAATTCACCTCCTGCTTTCTGGAAGGCGAGGGTCTCACCGAGACTCCCAGCTCAGCTGCCTTCTCTTTCTGGCCCCATCAGCAGGGTGTCTTCTGAGTGTGGGTGGCGTGGTACCCTGCCACGTGGTGCCAGCAGGGTCCCCGCAGACCCATGACAGAGCTGGGTTGCCTAGTGTTGGTGGCGTTCACAGAAAGACATAGGTGAGTCTGCATGGCTGCAGGCAGACACTGGCCAGATCTCGGCTCCGCGTGGAAGCCGGAGGCCGCAGTGACTTAGTCAGGAAGGCAGGTGGCCCAGACAGTGCCTGCTCTCAAGATTCCTGATCTGATGGAGCTGCTTGTTCTTCTCTGAACCCGAGTTGGGACTGTGCACGGTCAGGACCAGACGGTTTCATGGATCCGGAGAGTGGCCTCGGGGCCTTTCAGTCCCCACCGATGGACTGGGTCCTGTGGGCTAGTGACCTCTGGGCCCAGCAAGGGCACTGCCGTCCACGTGCTCCTCGGGGAACCCGCTCCAGCCTCCTCTTGCTGGGAGTCCAGTGACCGAGGGGATAATTGTAGGACGGAGGTAAAACCCATGACAGGCCTCCCCTGTCTTGGGTTTGGGTTGGAATCCCGTTACTCACCTGCTTCCCACACTCTCCATCTTGGCTCTGACTGGTGTGTGACCACAGCCTTCTTTGTCCTCATAGATCCAATGTCAACAGGCCCTGAGAGACCGGAGCTGAGCTGTACCCGTGGAAGACCACGGGGGTCGGAGCAAGGCACCTCCTTTGAGGGAATGCTGGTTGGGTCCTCGCTCAGGAAACTGGCCTCCGATGTGGTCAAGATGCTTAGAAGGTCTGGAAATGAGGGAGGGGAGCAGATGTCCCACTCTCCTGACTTCAGCTGCCAGGAGACAGGAAGGCTCGGGCTTCTCCGCTCTGGCAGAGGAAACAAGCGCATCCTCCAAATTGTACCCGTCGGGGCATCCGCTCCAGAGGAACTCAGTGCTGCTGGAAAACCTCATGAGATAACAAATCCTCTCTACATACACCCATGAAGCACCTGATAAAACTCAACCACCCCTCGTTACAAAACTCCACGTCAAACAAAGATGGAAAGAGAAGGCGTACGTGGGGAAAATACTATTTTTCAAAAGTCAGTGAGGACCACAGCTTTAAAATACGGACCCCAAACCATTGCCACTAAAGGAAGGTTCAGAGACCCGCCCCCCATGCCACCAGTGTTACTCGTTGTGGTGCTGGTGGTGCCAGGCTGCAGGGGTGGAAAACAGAAGAAGCCTCAGGAGAGAAATGCAGTCGGAAACCTGGGTGGCGGGGGCGGGGGGCAGGTACCAGCAGACCCCTTGTTTTCTGTGGACAAATCCCTGGGGAGAGAGCTTGAACTCTCTCCACCCATGGGAGCTGCTCAAGTCTGAAGGGTCTCCTGGGTGCGGGATTTTCAGTGGGAGACAGGAAGAATCCTGGGCAAACTGGGATGAGCAGGCTGTGCTCCTGGCTATGACTGATGGCCCCCTGCTTCCTCCGCGACCCGGGACGAGTAATCGATCTCATTCGTAGGTTTCTTTTGCATTTGTACGACTATTGCTGGTCCTTTCCCGTGTGCTCCGGCCATCAGTGTTTCCTCTTCTCTATGAATTTCTCATTTATATTATTTGTCCATATTTCTACTAGTCTTTTTGTTTTTGTCTTTTGCATTTGAATTGCAAATATCCTTTGTCTCTTCAAGCCCCCTTTGGACCTTAGCTTTAATTGAAACATGTCAGCACAGAGATATTCATAAACCAGGATGTCTACCGTGGCATCACGTGTCATGGAAACTGCAAAACAAAACACAACGAATGATCTGGAAATAATATGATTTTCCACCAACAGGGTGATTGTTTAATACATGATGATACAACTCAACTATGGAATATTACGCAACTATTTGTAAAGAATGAGTTAAATCTACAGATGTGACCTTAAATATTCCTGTTTTAGAAATAAAAAAAGATCGCTGTCTATGTTCACATGAGCACAGAAAGCTGAAAATTTATACCCCAAATGTGCTCATATTGACAATGTGGTATTGGAATTAGAGGGAGTTGGGAGGAAGTTTTCACTTTTAATTTATTTGCCGCTATATTGTTTGCCTAGTAACAAAAGTCAGATTTTTTTTTTATATTTAAAGGAATGTACAAATTAAAGAAAACTTGTAAGGATGCAGAACGACACGCATATTGCAATCCTTTTATTTAAATAAAAACAACTGTTAGGGGAATAGAGACAAAGTGTTTTTTTTTTTTTTTTTTTTTTGTGGTACGCGGGCCTCTCACTGCCGTGGCCTCTCCCGTTGTGGAGCACAGGCTCCGGACGCGCAGGCTCAGTGGCCATGGCTCACAGGCCCAGCCGCTCCGCGGCATGTGGGATCTTCCCGGACCGGGGCACGAACCCGCGTGCCCTGCATCGGCAGGCGGACTCTCAACTGCTGTGCCACCAGGGAAGCCCGAGACAAAGTTTTTGACTTCAATTTTTCGAAAAGAGGTGAATTAGCAAAGATAAAAGCATAAAATAAAGAAACAGAAAAGAAGGGGAAAAAACGAAAAAACTCAACAGACCTGGCGTTTGGTCTTTGACAAGATTTTGGCAAATCAGACCAAGAAAGCAAAGAGGCAGTGTTGGCTGGGTGGATGCTTGTGTGCGCCTGGCCTGGAGCACAGCCCTTGTCCATCTGGGGAAGACAGTGTTTATACGTGAAGTGGCGGGAAAGAACAAGGAAAAATACACAAAACCCCAAACCCACGGCTTCACCTGACATCACCAACGACACAAGTGGCTGAAGCATGGAATAACCAGAAATAAGTTAAACAAAAAAGGTTTAGATCCACATGCCATAAACTATAAAATTGAATTAACTAACTTTATTTAATAATAAAAAATAAATAAATAAATAAATAAAAATAATAATAAAAAAATAATAATAATAATAATAAAATATGGGCAAGAAAGGAGACACCACCCATCCATGTGTCCTGGGGCATGTGACATTGTGGTGACCCGTCACCCCACACCCCACGCGTGTGTTCATACAGCCGCACGAGAAGACCCGTGCTCAGCCCAGCAGCACTGGCCTCCGTGGAGGCTTTTAGCTTTTCTTCTAAGTACAGCAGGGAGCCAGTGGGGCTTTGCAGAGGGGGTGAGAGGGGATGGCTTGTGTTTTTTAGAGACCACTGTCACTGCTCTGTGATGAGAGGTTGTCAGACGGAAAGAAGAATGGGAGGGACCAGCCAAGTTCTGAGAATAAAGCTTCAGGCACATTACAAATGACAGAGGCTGAGATGGGGCCTGAGGGGGGCTGTCAGCCATGACTTCAAGATGTGCACAAATGTGAAGCACATCTCAGGCTGGAAATGACGGCTCTGTTGATGAATGGGGTGTGGGGTCAAAGGAAGAGCCAGTCCCCAGCACGATGCCCAGGTTTCTACCCGGGAGCCGTGGCTCTCCCCCAATGGGGAGGATGGGGCTCCGGAGCAACCCTGTGAGGACGGGCAGGTGCCCGTGACCAGCCGTGCGGCGCCCAGCAGGTAGCGGATCACAAAAGCATGTGTGGGAGCATGGCTATGGGGGAGGGTCACGCCGGGAATTTCTTGCATACGGATGTCAAATAAAGTAGTCGGGGAGGGAGAGACAGAGAGGATTAAAGAAGAGGTGGGGGGAAGGTTGCTGAGAACGTCACCTCGAAGAGACAGCAGAAGCCGCTGCAGGAGGACCAGGCTGGGCTGGGAAGGAGGCTGGAGGTGGGGACCAGGAGCCCTTTGGAAGGTGGGTGGTGAGCTTGAGGACTGTGGTGGGCACCCGGGAGACACGACCGCAGTGTGTCACTGAGTTTGTTTGAAATATCCTGATGGCTGAGTCAGGTGCTGCGTGAGACACAGCACCCTACTCAGAGCAGACAGGTCAGCCTGCTACTGTCTCCGAATGCAAATAACCACACTTGCCACAGCCAGTATCCTCTGGCAGCAGGCATCACCCAGGCAGCTGCCACCTCCCACAAAGAGGAACTGCCCCAGGCCAGGCTTCATCCACCCTGGGTCACAGAGAGAGGCCTCATGACTCCCAGCATGACAGGCACTGTGGACATCAACACACTTGCATTGGTTCCCTACCACCTTGGCGCCCAGCAGGGATGGAGGGGTGTAATGACCACGGGCCCAGATGACACTTGCCCGGCCAGCAATATCGTAGCCAGTAGCAAACATGGCAGCAAGCAGTAAATATAGCCACAAGTAGCAAACATTGTAGCAAGCGGCAAACCGCGCAGAGAGCCCCCGCCACACACACACACACACACACACACACACACGTGCAAGCTCAGCCCCCTCCCCTAGGAGCAGCTGCAGGGTGGTCACACTGCGGGCGCCTTCACCCACTTTGTTGCCTGAGTGGCCGGCTACGGGGAGGGCTCAGCATGGGCTGAGGGTGCTGATCCGGAGCGCACAGCGAGCCGGCCGTGGATGCTCAGGGCCTTGCTCACGTCTCTCCCGCAGCAGCCAAGGCTGCGGGACCGGAACAGAAACAGGCTGAGCACAAGCAGCCCTGTCCTCCTCCTCTGAGCCACAGGTTTGCTGGGACCCGCTGCCCTGCAGGTGGCAGGAGCGGGCGCTGGACTGGGGCCTGGTGACTCATCCCTGCTCCAGGGCAGGGCTGGGTGGGGCTGCAGGGGGAGGGGGAGGGGGAGGAGACGGGCCCCCCGACAGGGTGGCTGCTTCTCCTACACAATCCAGGGCCACACGACCTCCATCCTGCACGTTAGTTTCCTGCCTAAAACCTTCCTCTGGGATAAAGCCCTCTGCCTTGGCACCAATAGCCGTAATCTGACCAAGAGCCACTGGTAACAGCACTTCATTCCCTGCTGTCAGAGTTCTATGCCCAGCCCTTCTGTGTGAGCCGAAAGGAAGCGCTCCGTGAACAGATTCCTCTTCTGTAGAGATGGAGAGGTTTCTGTGTCAGCCAGGACGGGGCGGGGTGGGGGGATGGTAATTACATAATTAAATCACTACATGGATAGGCAGAACCTTAGCTTTGCATCGCACCAGTGACGAGTAAGTGTTTGTCATCCCCCCAATCCACACTTCATATGAGAAAAGTCACTGAATTTGCCCATCTTATTCTATCCACTGAAACACTGCTGGTCCTCCTTCTGCTGGCCACGTCCCTTTGTCATTAAAAAGCCCACAAATACAGGTATCTTTAGATAACCAAATTGAA
>RJWK010070185.1:0-10968 GCA_004363435.1 Platanista minor | reverse complement strand
CAGGTTGAAAGGAATATGTGAGTTTGGATGTGTGTCTACATATGTGTGTATGTGCACTTATAAGAGCAACTTTGTAGTAAATGGCATAGAGCTCACTGACTACACCAGCACATACTTTGTATCTTCTCAACACATTCTTTTAATCCTTTTATAAAGTCATAAGTTTAAAAAAAATTAGACATAATTAAGGGGATGCAGCTGAATTTCAGGAGTCTAGAGCTGGTATATCAAACATCAGCTCTGGCAAGACAAGAGCATTTTGCATGTGGGTATCCTCCCAGCTTGTTGAAAATTAAAAACAGCAACAACTACATCAGCAAACAGCAAGACTAGGTTCATCAGAGTCTTCCATGATTTCTGCCTCTTGACACCTTCTTGCCTTCCTAAAATGGGTAACATTGCAAGTGGCAAAGGAAGCACCAAAGTGATTATTCCAGGCCCCAGAGAATTTTAGGTGAAAAAGAAAAGTCATAGGTGATTCGCATTTGTATCTGGTGTTTTGTGTTGGGTTTGTTTTTATCTTTCTAACAAACCTCTGAAGAAAGGAAAAATGGTCAGAGAAGAGGCTTGCAGGAGTGAGAAAAGCAAATCAAGAAAACACCAAGATAATGACTGATTGTGATTAGTTGTTTGTGATTAGTTAAGTCCAATTTTAGAGTCTTATTTCAAGTCATTTTTACTTTTAGTCATTACGGTGTGTTGGTGATACCCCAACAGACTTCAAACCTTTAGCTAAGATATACTAGAAGAACTCAGCTCAAGGGAAAGGTATGGACTCTCTCTTCAGTGAAATGGGGAGGGGCATTTTAACTTTAGGCTTTTAATCAAGACCCATTATATTTGCATTGAGGTCAATATTTTCCCTGTTGATAAAATGCATGCATACAAATAACCTCCACTTTTCTCATTCTTATGAACTTGAACTGCATTAGTTTTGCCAATGGGAGTGTGCAACCTCCTTTGAAATTCAATTATACCCTTTTTATTCTCTCATAAGGTCTGTAGTCTTTTGTCTCAATTCATGTAAAATGCAGTAAACTCAATTGTAAAACACAGGTAAAAATACAGACAAAGCATTTTTAGATATTATTATAGATATTATACAAAATAGCAAGTTAAAAGTGAAATTATTTTATTGTAGTCTTGGGATGACGTCTTGACACGTATTCAGTAGTCCAGATGTAACTGTATCCTCAAGATCTTCCTTACATACAAAACGTGAGGGACTTCCCTGGTGGCACAGCGGTTAAGAATTTGCCTGCCGGGCTTCCCTGGTGGCGCAGTGGTTGAGAGTCTGCCTGCCGATGCAGGGGATACGGGTTCGTGCCCCGGTCCGGGAAGATCCCACATGCCGCAGAGCGGCTGGGCCCGTGAGCCATGGCCGCTGAGCCTGCGCGTCCGGAGCCTGTGCTCCGCAACGAGAGAGGCCACAACAGTGAGAGGCCCGCGTACCACCAAAAAACAAAAAAAAAGAATTTGCCTGCCAATTCAGGGGACACGGGTTCGAGCCCTGGTCCAGGAAGATCCCTCATTCTGCAGAGCAACTAAGCCCGTGTGCCGCAACTACTGAGCCTGTGCTCTAGAGCGCACAAGCCACAACTACTGAGCCCACGTGCCACGACTACTGAAGCCCGCGCACCTAGAGCCCGTGCTCCATAATAAGAGAAGCCATTGCAATGAGAAGCCCACGCACCGCAACAAGCAGAAGCCCCTGCTAGCCGCAACTGGAGAAAGCCTGCACGTAGCAACAAAGACCAAACACAGCCAAAAATAAATAAATTTATAAAAAAGAAATGTGAAATCTTCGGTTGTTTAATAGAGAGAGCACATATCCCATGGGGATATTTTTTTTGTGTGTGTGTGTGTGTGATAAACTTTAAGACAGACTCTTTATTATAATTACTTTTTAATTGAAGTATAGTTGATTTACAATGTTGTGTTCCCATGGGGATATTTTTTTTTCTTCTGTTATTTACCAGGACTGGGGAGAGGGGATGATGATAGCAGAAATTTTGTTTTCATCTAAGACATTATCCGTAAAACAATAGGCTTACATGCCCTCTGAGTAAAAACATGTAATTTCACACTGGCCCTGAATTTTAATAAGAAATGAACTGGCATTTTCTCCTGTCAGCTAATGAAACAATTGGGAACTATTGTAGAATGAAAAATGGATGATTAACAGCTTTATCTGGCATCAAAGAAGCTCTGCCCACCTCTTAGTGATGAGTTGGCAATTTCTTATTTGGGAAGACTGTTTTGAATGCTCAGAGGCGGGGGGCATGGAGAATTACAAGTTATTGTGTTAAGGGTATTATTATTGTTACTATTAATTTTACTCTACAGATGTAAAGGCAAATGCTAGCAGCATGGAAAAATCCTGTCTCAGCTCAAGGTAACCATTCTCTTCCATATCGTGAGAATATTTCTATCAAATTCTTGGTGCAGCAAGAAACTTAGAAAGTTTAAAACTTGGCAACTGAGATAAAGCAGAGGAATTGGACTCCAAGGCACAGAACAGTCATTGTTCTAGATTGAATCTTGTCTCCAGAGTTAGGTAATTGAATGTGATAAAGATTTTACCAGCCATGCTAAATAAATTGTGAGATAACACAGTGGATTGCAAACCAGTCATTAAAAATCATCATGTAGACAAAAAAATGTAATGTTTAAGGTCATAGACACTGATACCAAACAGACCAGGGTTCAAGTCCCCATCCTACCATTTATTAGCGATATTACCTTGGTCAAGTTATTTCCTCTCTCCACAAGTGACTATCTCAGAGAGTCAGTGTTAAAGTTACATGAGACAATGCACTTAAAATGCTCATAAGACCTGACAGTTGGGAAAAACAAGCAAAACAACAAAACAAAACAAAAACCCTTATTAAATGAATGAAAAAATACTTAATAGATGTTTTTTCTTATCAAACTAAGTTTTGCGTTGGAAATATAGACATGCTATTACTGAGTTTAAAAAAATCAGTTTGCAGAACCACGTATAAAGTATGATCTCATTTACATGAATTCCCCACATGCTTCTCTACGTGGCTCGTGCACACGAGCTATACAGAAGGGTGTTCTGAAAATGAAAACAGATGCTATTTCCATGCCATGGTATTTCCAGTGCTTATCACTCTTTGCTTTGTATTTTTCTTTGTATGTCATCTTACAGAAACTATTAAGTTGTAATGTAAAATCAACATTCACCAGATAGGTTTCAACATTTATCCAGATAGATGAGGCTGACATCTTACTGGAGAAAAAGATTAGGCAGAAAAGGACATCAGGAACATTTATCTTTAGAGACCCTTTCCAAAGATGAAAGGTACAAAGGAACGGTCTCTCTGCTCATCGGGGCACAAAGGAAACTGTCTCCATTCTTGTGCTGCCATACAACTGTCTGTTGAAGAGTGTGTCTTTGAGACTTCCCACCAGGCAAAGAAAAGTTTATTACCCATTTCAAAGGGCCTCTCAGGGAACCTCTGCTACTTCATAGCTGGAGAAATTTAAACAAGAGAAATGAGGGGGGCTTCCCTGGTGGCGCAGTGGTTGAGAGTCCGCCTGCCGATGCAGGGGACGCGGGTTCGTGCCCCGGTCCGGGAAGATCCCACATGCCGCGGAGCGGCTGGGACCGTGAGCCACGGCCGCTGGGCCTGCGCGTCCGGAGCCTGTGCTCCGCAACGGGAGGGGCCACGGCAGTGAGAGGCCCGCGTACCGCGAAAAAAAAACAAACAAACAAAAAAAACAACTGCACTCTCACTAACTAACTTATTCACAAAGGGAATTCACAAGTGTAATCCGATGACACAGGAAAAATCTATCACCTCACCTGAGATCCATGGTGAAACTTCTTGCATTATATTCATGTCCATAAAGTTATTCATTATAATTCATGTGATGGTGAAACATCCCCAGGAGTCTGGTTTGGGATTTGGTTTGGAAGCTTTCTTAGGATAGATCCAGAAAGGCATTAGGGGAAAATATTGGTGGGGAAAATATTGGTAAAAAAAATTTAGGGCTGGCATTTCCTGGTCTGTGACACGGAGGGAGTTGTTCACCACCCGAGACTTCACATCCCTTTACTCTGTCAATGATCTTCCAGGAGCAAAGGCTAAGTTTGTGGGGACAGTCGGAGGGGGAGCATCATCCCAGCTGACCCATATTACTTGCTTTCCATGTTCTGTTTTCCATTACACCGTGGAAAACAAAACAAACAAACCAAAATCCCTAGAAACAACAGCTTTTCATAAAAGTAAAATATGTGTACCTGTGTGCAAATGTACCAGTACCCAAGAATACATAAAACCTGGAAACTCAAGTAGTTTGGCAAATGAAAGGGCTTAGTAGCAAGAATCGTCTTGCCCAAAACTATAGCCATATTTAGTTGTAACTTAAACTTCATTAAAATTTTTTAGTTGTACTAACCACATTCCAAGAGTTCCACTACCTCATGTGGCTAGTAGTTACTGTGTTGGACAGCACAAAAATAGAACACTTCCATTATTGTAGAAAGTTCTATGGAACAGTACTGGGTGAGAGGCTGTAATATACTCTTTTGACCTTTTAAGTTTTGTGCTATGTGCATGTATTGCTTATTCAACAATTAAAATTATTACACATTTTTAATTTTTAAAGTAACAATTTTTAACTGTTTTATGTAATTTGTACTGGAAAGTTCAAAAGGACTTTTCCATTTTTCATTACTGGCTGCTAGGATCACAAACTCGTAACACCCTTCAATGGCCAAATTCAGAAGTCCTACTATAGGCTGTTCTCGCTAGAGCAGATATAACAATTAAAACACAACTTAAGGCACGTATTAATTATAATTGTGAAGTTTTCAAAGCCCTGGTTTTGCTTCAAAAGCTAATAATAAATTGCTCTTTTAAAACTGGTTTTCACTCCCAGCTACAGAATTCATATCACAGACAGAAGGTATAGTGAGACAAGTGTCAGATGGTCCATACTGAACCTCCAAGTCCAGCTGTGCACAGCAGGGCTGTAGGAGTGACACGCACAGGTAGAAATGGCATTTGAAGTTTTGGTCTTTGTCAGCACTTACAGGAGCCCCAAAATCGGAACCTGTGATTCTTTTACACTGTTTATCTTTGGGGGAAATGATATTCTTAGGAATAATTTATTCAAAAAAATATACTGGAGGCTTGCTATGTGTGAGTCTCTGTTCCAGGCCCTGGAGATGTAGCAGTTAAAGTCCCTGGCCTCAAGTTGCTTACTTTCTAAGCTACTTGACAGTCAATAAAACAATAAGTGAAATAATAATAATAGACACATAAGTAAAAGCATGTCAGATGGAGGGGACTGAGTGTGTCGATGGAGGCGTGCTAATCTACACAGGGTGACGGTTGCAGGCAGAATAACGGTCCCCCAAAGATGCCCACGGCCTAATCCCAGAAAACTGCAAATATGTTACCTGATATGGCAAAAGAGACTTTCCAGATGTGACTAAATTAAGGATCTTATGATTGGGAGATTTCCCTGGATTATCTGGACAGGACTTCTATAATCACAGGTGTCCTTCTAAGAGGCAGAGGAGATGTAGTGATGGAGGCAGATGTTGGACTGATGTGATCACTGGCTGCAAGGGGACTGTGAGCCAAGGAGTGGGCAGCCTCCCGGAAGGTGGAGAAGGCACGCAAACGGATTTTCCCCTAGAGCCTCCAGAAGAAACAAATACCTGCTCACACCTTGATTTTACCTCAGTGAAAAAGCATTTTGGACTCTGACCTCCAGAACTGTAAGATGGTAAATTTGCGTTGTTTAGGTCACTAGGTTTGTGGTGATTTGTCACAGCAGAAGAGGAAATAAATATGGTGGCCATGGACGGCTTCACTGAAAATTTGACATTTGGACAAAGATCTAAGGAGGGGAGGGGTGAGTCGTGTGGTTCATCTGAGAGACACACATTCCAGGCAGGGAAGCAGCAACTGAAAATTCCCCAAGGCAGGGGCAGGGCTGCCACATGCAGCTGAGTAGAGTCATGGGGGAGGTGATGCAGTGGAAGGTGACGCCGAGGTGGCTGGCAGAAGGGGGTGGTCGCAGGTCAGTCAGGCTGGGTGGGTGTGAGGGCTCTGATTTACACCCTGAGTGAGATGGGGAGTCATTCAAGGGTTTTCAAACAGAGAGATGACAGGATGGAATTTATACTTTATAAGGATTACCCTGGTGGCTGCTGAGCTTAGATTGCAGGGGGGCAAAGGCAGAAGCAGGGAGACCAGCTAGGAAGCTCTTCTAATAATCCAGGTGAAGGATTGGGGTTAGAACTCGACGCTCTCACTGCCGTGGCCCCGGGTTCAATCCCTGGTTGGGGAACTAAGATCCCACTAAGCTGAGCGGCGTGGCCAAAAAAAAAAAAATTAAAAATTAAAAAAAAATAATCCAGGTGAGAAGTAATGATGACTTGGACCAAGGCAGTGAGAAGCGTGGGTTTCTAGATGTGCTTTACAAAGATCATTTTGGTTGTGAGGTTGGAGAGAGACTGTAGACAGGGCAAGTGAAAGAGCAGTGAGACAGCTGGGAAATTACTGCAGTAATTTAGGCAAGAAATCGCAGTCACTTGGACCCCCATCCAAGATGAGGTGGTTGACACTGAAATCTGTTTTCAGGGTAGGACGGAGAGGATCTTCTGACATCTGGTAAGAATGAAAGTTACCCAGGGAGAAAGCTGCCACCCACGGCGATGTTTTTTCCTTTCTCACTTTCTGCGATCCTCAGCCCCAGGCAGCCTAACTAGTCTCCCTGACAGGCTCACTTTCAGGATCCATCTGAACAATTTACAAGATTATTTATAACACGGAAAGAAAACGCATATGGATAATTAAAATCAAGTCAGGTCCTCAAACGATCTCTTACGCCTGGGGATGAAGTCAGCAGCTAGAAGAGAAAGTCTCCAAGGTGAATAAGTTATTTGGACCAGGTATTCCAAGCGTGGGTTCCTAGATGCCTAAGAGATCATGGGATTATGTGAACTACTTCCACTATTTCAAAAATCTTTTCAGAAACTTTACATAGAAGTAGAATGTTGCATCGGTGATGATATATTAACTGTCTAGTTTGGGTGACTTTATAGCCGCCCTGTGGGGTCCAAATTATACTAGTCAGTAAGCAATGAACAAAAACAGGAAAATCAGTGACTACTTAAGAAATGCAATTTGTTTGAAGGTAATCTTTAAAACCACAGGAACTGTAAGAAGATAATACAGAGGGTGTCTAGAGGAAAACTTCGGGACTGATGGAGTTAGTTCTTTTTGGCTCAGGCGATTAGCCCAAAGTCGATGCCCGTGTCCCACCCACTGATCCATTGTAGTGGACAACTGTGATTTGCCTGACCAGCCTCACTCTCTCACCTCCTGATTACAACTTCCTAATGTTCCTTAAGGAATCACTTCTCTCTACTCTCGGGCCACAAGGTCCAGGTCGAGATGAGTTTTCTCCCCAGCCAACCCCCAGGGCGCACATGTGATGCAGACCTGTCCAACCAGAGCATCACATTCTCCCAGCCCCTATGACTGGCTCAGGGATGAGCATGTGACTCACTCAGAGATGAGCCTGGGACGTTTACGTGGAAGACCAAGGATAGAAGGACCTTTCTCCACCTCTAGGTTTGTTGAGAAGTTAGGATGCAAGCCTGGAGCTGTGGGCTCCATCCTGCCCCCTTGAGGGAGAGTCTGCTTGAAAAGGAACCAGCATAGAGGTACACGAAAATGAAAGACAGAGAAAACAGTCAGGGCCCTGAGCTTTCGCTCATTCACCAATAATTGAAAGAGGACTGACTAGTACTAAGAATTAAATGACCAGTTTGGGGTCCTATTTCTTTAACTTACTTGCTATGGAGTAAGCCACTTAGTCTTGGCAATCACATAAAAACTAATTTATGACCAAGGCTGTTGAGAGAAATAATTAAGAAAAGTCTCTGAGTAATTGGAAATGTATAAACACACTACCCAGAAACAAAAATGCGAACTGAAGTTATTATTGGGTGCTATTTTCCCTGCCCATTATCTAATGAAGGCAAGGAGCGAAATGATTGAATGGTAAGAGTCAGCAAAGCGAGGCCCATTAATAGTTGAGAATTGTTGACTGTAAATAATTATTCTGCTATTAAAACTTTAGAGTAGACTCTGTTTGATTCATGTTCTCTAAGAGATGTGTGTCTTCCACCAACACCTTTTACATCTGTGCACTCTATTCAGCCCAGAAGAAACTATGATTTTGTGTGTGTGTGTGTGTGTGTGTGTGTGTGTATTTCTCCCCCCTCCATTAAACTTGAATAGGACACAAGTCATTATGGACTCTCATCCATTATAGGAGTACGGGAGGGAGCCTTTCAACATTTGCACATGAATAAGTAAAAGAATTTATAATTCTATCTTTGAACATAAAAAAAATTGTTGCATAAATTACACTAATATTTCTAAGCCCATTTGGTTTTCTCTGTTGCCTATCCATCCAGATATGCCTGAGTCGTTCCTGTGCCCCATAGGGAAGGTGCTCAGTACAGCACATACATTCTGGGCTTTGGGAAGTGCTGTATTCCTCCAGTGGAGCTTGCTGACACAATGTGAACAGGCAGAGCTCCCCAGGCAACAGCAAGAGCCTTGCCAAGTTCAGTATAACTTGGTTCCTTAAAAGCTGTAACCCAAGCCAAGGATCTCCGACTATGTAGACTGACTTCAAAGTAAAGTTAAACGACAAATATGCTTCCAGAGCAACATGGGAGATGATGTAACTCGAGAGCTAGGGTGAGATAACATACACACGTCAGCAGTTATGATTATTACCTCCATTGTTAGAGTCACACCAAGCCCAAGAATCCAACCCAGTCGCGAGTACCTGCAAAATCCACACGTTAAGCCACCACGTTGTAAAATGCAAACTGCTCAAACTCTGAGACCTTACATTTGAAATAATTCTGTTCATAATTACCTATCTTTCCCCTTTCTCATTCATTCATATCTATAGATTATAGATTTCTTTTGGCTCCATCCTGCCCCCATAGATTGCAAAAGAAAATTAGTAACTCAGTGGAGAAACCTACAGGGCACCATCTTAACTAGGTAATCACCAGTAATGGAACAAATTGACACCACATTACTCCCAATTCAAAGCACTAGAGACACAAGATCACTAGCGTGGTATTTTTCCAGAAACGTGTAGCCCTGAATCTCATCATGAGGAAACATGAGCAGGTCCCAAGATGAGGGACATTCTATAAATAGCCGGTCAGTACACTTCAAAAGCACCAAGGTAATTGTAGTGGGTTGAACTGTAGCCCCAAAAGGCTGTCCATCCAGAACCTCAGATGTGACTTTATGTGGTATAACAGTGTTTGCAGATGTCCTTAAGGTAAGAATCTCAAGATGAGATCATTCTGGATTAGGGTGGACCCAAAATTCAATAACAATTGTCATTATAGGAGACAAAAAAGAAGACACAGGCACACAGAGCAAAGCCCATGTAAAGATGGAGGCAGGGCCTGGAGTCCCAAACAGGATTGCCCGCCGTCCTAAGAGCTGGGAGAGAGGCAAGGACCAGATGTTCCCTCAGAGCCTCCACAAGGAACCAATCCTGACAACACCTTAATGTTGGACTTCGGGCTTCAGAACTGTGAGGGAATCAATTTCTGTTGTTTTAGGCTACCAAACGTGTGACAATTTGTTACAGCAGCCCTAGGAAACTAACACAGTCCTGAAAAAGAAAGGTAAGTTGAGGAACAGTCTAGATTAAAAGGCTCTAAGGAGAAGACATGCCAGGTAAATCCAATAGGTAACCTGAATTGGATCTTGGACCAGGAAAAAGGACATTAGGACAACGTGTAAAAGTTGAATAAGATTTGTAGATTAGATAATAATATTCTATTGATATTAACTGCATGGTTTTTCATCATTT
Organism: Platanista minor; assembly: GCA_004363435.1. Lineage (NCBI taxonomy): Eukaryota > Metazoa > Chordata > Mammalia > Artiodactyla > Platanistidae > Platanista > Platanista minor. The sequence goes on along the minus strand of RJWK010070185.1, from coordinate 1,059 downwards.
TGCTGAGGTTATGTAAGATGTAAACATTTAGAGAACTAGGTGAAAGATTTATGGTCATTCTTTGTACGATTTTTGCAACTTTTCTGTAACTGAAATTATTTCCAAATAAACAATTTAAAAAGTAATAATTTAAATTGCGCAGCCAACCCCTAATGTAAGAACGACTCCTATCATTCAGTCCTAGAGGGTCACAGACACACTGCATTTTTTAAAGCAGATTCTAGACAATGAAATTTAGTCTCGATGATTCAAAGTATGAGAGCATAGGGTCACACGACTTCCCTATTTGCTATGTGTTCTCGAACATATTTCTTAAACTCTGTGGGCCTCCATTTCCTCATGTGCAAATTTGGTAATAAGCAAAATATCTACCTCATAGGGTGTTTGAGGATAACTTAGACAATCTATATAAAGGGCTTAGCACAAGGCAAGTTAGCTACTTTTATGATACAGATCTTCCTCCACTTAGGATGGGGTTATGTCCTGATAAACCCATCCTAAGTTGGAAATATTGTAAGTCGAAAATGTGTTTAATACACCTGAATTACCAAACATCACAGCTTAGCCTCCCCTAGCTTAAATGTGCTCAGAGCACTTACATTAGCCGACAGCTGGGCAGAATCATCTAACACAAAGCCTATTTTATAACAGAGTGTTGAAGGTCTCATGTCATTGATTGAATACTGTTCTGAAAGGGAAAAGCAGAATGGCTGTCTGGGTACAGAATGGTGGCAAATGTATCGGTTGTTTACCCTGCGACCCAGGGACTGACTGGGAGCTACTGCCACTGCCCGGCATCCTGAGAGAACATCAGACCGCAAATCGCTAGCCCGGGAAAAGATGAAAATTCAAAACTGGAAGCACAATTTCTACTGAACGCATATTGCTTTCACGCCATCTTAAAGTAAAAAAATCCTAAGTTGGGGACTGTCTGCATTCATTAGTGAAGACATCCAGCCCTATACTAGTCACACAGATTTTTTTAAATTCAGCTTCCTCTTTTAAAAAAACCACTCATGGGCTTCCCTGGTGGCACAGTGGTTGGGAGTCCGCCTGCCG
>RJWK010070184.1:0-10968 GCA_004363435.1 Platanista minor | reverse complement strand
CAGAATTTACAAGCAGCTCATGCAGCTCAATAACAAAAAAACAAACAACCCAATCCAAAAATGGGCAGAAGACCTAAATAGACATTTCTCCAAAGAAGATATACAGACTGCAAACAAACACATGAAAGAATGCTCAACATCATTAATCATTAGAGAAATGCAAATCAAAACTACAATGAGATATCATCTCACACCAGTCGGAATGGCCATCATCAAAAAGTCTAGAAACAATAAATGCTGGAGAGGCTGTGGAGAAAAGGGAACCTTCTTGCACTGCTGGTGGGAATGTGAATGGGTACAGCCACTATTGAGAACAGTATGGAGGTTCCTTAAAAAACTACAAATAGAACTACCATATGACCCAGCAATCCCACTCCTGGGCATATACCCTGAGAAAACCTTAATTCAAATAGAGTCATGTACCAAAATGTTCATTGCAGCTCTATTTACAATAGCCAGGAGATGGAAACAACCTATGTGTCCATCATTGGATGAATGGATAAAGAATTTGTGGCACATATATACAGTGGAATCTTACTCAGCCATAAAAAGAAACAAAATTGAGTTATTTGTAGTGAGGTGGATGGACCTAGAGTCTGTCATACAGAGTGAAGTAAGTCAGAAAGAGAAAGACAAATACCGTATGCTAACACATATATATGGAATCTAAGAAAAAAAGAAATGTCATGAAGAACCTAGGGGCAAGACGGGAATAAAGACACAGCCCTACTAGAGAATGAACTTGAGGATATGGGGAGGGGGAGGGGTAAGCTGTGATAAAGTGAGAGAGTTGCATGGACATATGTACACTACCAAACGTAAAATAGATAGCTAGTGGGAAGCAGCCGCACAGCACAGGGAGATCAGCTCGGTTCTTTGTGATCACCTGGATGGGTGGGATAGGGAAGTTTGGAGGGAGGGAGACGCAAGAGGGAGGAGATATGGGAACATATGTATATGTATAATTGATTCACTTTGTTATAAAGCAGAAACTAACACCATTGTAGAGCAATTATACTCCAATAAAGATGTAAAAAAAATTTAAAAAGACAAATAAAAACAAAAAAAACAACAAAAAAAACAAAGTGACGTGGAGCAGAGGCCCAGTGTCACATGCTGTGAGTACATTGATCAACAAACTTCAACTGTTTCTAATAATACTAGCATCAAGTTAATATTTTACATATTGTAAAATAGACTGTCATGAGAAACACTTTCAAATAGCTGTTTAAATCAAGCTTCTTCTTTCTGAAGCTTAGGCGCTGAGTACAAGAAAGAAATAAAAATGACAGCCATCAGCAACTGGTGCTCTTAAAACCTATGGGAGAAGATGAAATTGCCAAGGGAATGCATGCAAATTTAATGGAATGGAGTAGAGAATATGATTGTGAATTCATCAAAATATAGAAGTCATATAGAGGAAAAGTGTCCAATATAGGAAACTAAGAGGAAAAGATTAGAGAGGTTAAAGGAGAAGGGAGAGTACAGTGTCCTGAAAACAAAAGGAGGGACAATTACCTTCAGGGTGTTCAGCTCTAAAGTTTACCTCCGCATACAATTTAAGCAGGTTAAAGTCAATGTGCATAATGCTTTAAATATAAACCCTTATGTAAAGCAAAAATCAAGATCCTAAGGATAGCAACTAGCAGCTGAAACTTAATCCTATGTAAAGAATTAAAGTTACTAACAAAAGTTAGCTTAAAAATAGAAAAAAGGGCTTAAGGGAAATGTGCTATCTTCAGATCCCTATAGGACCAATTGTTTGTAGCTCCAGAGGACCATACTAAATTTTGATGGTATTTGTTGTGCTGTAAATGAGATGACCAATCTTACAAAAGAGTAATTGGAAATGCTAATTTTACATGAGTGTCATTTATTCCTCTATTCTTTTTTTTTTTTTTTTTTTTTTTTGTATGCGGACCTCTCACTGCTGTGGCTTCTCCTGTTGTGGAGCACAGGCTCTGGATGCACAGGCTCAGCGGCCATGGCTCATGGACCCAGCTGCTCTGCGTCATGTGGGATCCTCCTGGACTGGGGCACGAACCCATGTCCCCTGCATCGGCAGGCAGACCCTCAACCACTGCACCACCAGGGAAGCCCTATTCCTCTATTCTTTTGATTAACCAGTGTTTGTTTAGCCAGACCACGTGTCAGACATTTTTTAAAGTGCCATGGATATAGTGGTGACTGAGACAGACACATTCCTAACTTCATGAACTCTAAAGGCTAAATGAAGAGGGTAGATATAAAACTTATATACAAATAACTATTTAAATTTCAATTATGATAATAATGAAAGACAAAAAAAGATCTATAATAACATGTAGTAGGAGAATTAGGCTTGTTTGGAAGGCTCTCTATGTGGAGGTGATATTCTAGCTGAGAAGACTGCCAAATGAAGAAGTAGAGGAAACACCTGAGCAGGAGACAAGCACAAAAGTTGCTCACTGCAAATAAAAAACTAAAAGAAAATCAATATGGGTGGAGAAAAGTATTCTTTAGATTCATGGGGAAATGCATTCTTTACATGGGTCAAGAAAATTAAGGAGGACCCAGACCATGCAGGGTTCTGTGAGGTTTTAGTCTTCATTTTTATTTTAAAAAAGTAATCATTTAATTTTCTAAAAAAGTGACATGGATTAAAGAGATCACTTCAGCTGCTGAGAGGAAAATGGATTCATGGGACTGAGAGAGAATAAGAAAGTAACAATTAGGAAGTTAGTGCAATAGTTTAATCAGGAAATAGTGGTAGTTTGGGCTACAGTAGTAACAAAATAAAAATGAAGAAATGAATTCAAAATATTTTAGACATTTATTTTGGTGTGCAAATGGATATGAAAAATGAGTATTTATGAGAAATGCAAGAGTGAGAAATTTTGCTTTGTCTAGGTTATTTCTAAGGTCTATTTCAGATAGTCTGTAATCTCATTATTCTGTAACACCTTAATACCTACTTATATTGCAATTCCATGAAAAGAGAATAGACTTTGAATTTATTGTCACAGCTCCACTGGGAGCAGGGAAGGCAGAGAAGTAGGATTTCATTTGATTCACTGCATCCTTTTTTAAAAATTAATTTTATTGGAGTATAGTTGATTTACAGTGTTGTGTTAGTTTCTGCTGTACAGCAAAGTGAATCAGATATATACATACATAGATTATTTTCCCATATAGGCCATTACAGAGTATTGAGTAGTTTCCTATGCTATACAGTAGGTTCTTATTAGTTATCCATTTTATATATAGTAGTGTGTATATGTCAATCCCAGTCTCCCAACGTAACCCCCCCCCTTTTCCCCTTGGTAACCATAAGTTTGTTTTCTACATATTGATTGACTGCATTTTGTTTCTTCAACCTATGAAGGCCTGACAGAAGTGCCCTATTTATTTATTTTTCAGAATACTAAATAGCCTCCTGACAACTTCTGAAGTTAATATGTTGACAGTGTGACAGTAGTGGAGGATAACAGATAATTACAAACAAATGCTGAAACTAAAATAGTTTATGCAGTGAGACTGGATATATTTCCTTGAGGGTTGATCATGATTAAAGACCTATAAAAATCCTCCCTCCACAATGATTTTACAGCATGCTGAGATCCTCAGGGAAGTGTTATTTATGCCGAAATCTGTATCTGAGTTATCACCAGGCTCTCTAACAGAGGCACAGGAGATTTTAAATTAAACTTTTGTGAAGAAAGACAAAACCATTTTCTAAGGCAATTGTCTGGAAGTCAGTGGCAACCCAATTTTCAACATGCAGTGTAGTCATTAATTGGCTAGGTGCCAATAGTGGATGGGAGGGGTTGGGGAGAAAGTATGTCAGAATGGAAGAAAACCCACAATTTAATGTTCTTTTACTAGTATGCTTTCCTAGAGTTCCATCAGAAGGGTCAGTACGATTGAAGATCTCTATCTTTTTAATTGAATATCTTCTGGTTATTTTTGTAATATTTTATTTTAGCACAATAAATTTTAGAGAGAGAAAGCAAATATTATAATAAAATATTGGAAATTGAATTAAAATAAACTAACTTTTATCAAATATGCATAATCTCAATGCTTAACCGAAAAACAAACAAACAAACAAACAAACAAACAAACAAAAAACAAGAGACTGTAGTTTCCTGGAAGTGGTTTCAATTTTAACTTTCTATGATCATGAGGTAAAATTTTTGATAACATTAAGTTTACAAATTCCAGACTGTTTTTTTTCTTCCAGAATTAATAGCAGTTAATATGAAGGAAAACTTCTTGAGACAATTCTTTAGGGTTTTCTGAGATCAGGATGATTCTTGACACATAGTGCATACTCAGTGAATATTAAATGACTGAAGACAAAACAAAAATTTTAAATGCTGAAAAGGCAGGCTAAAGTTCTAATGGATAATGGCTCAAAAGATCAGATAATTAAAACCATATATCACATGGTATATTATTTTTATGGAAGTTAAGATTTATGATCTAGAATTTGGTCACAACCAAATCTTGAATGTTTTAGATCTGCCTGTGCTGAGGTTGATTGTGAGGGCTCTTCCTCATAATTTGTAACAAGCACTATGTAAAATGACTAATTTTGCAAATTAACTACCGTTAACAAAATAGAGAGCTGTAAATTAATCTCCATATACTATCAGTTATTCATGTGCAGTTTTTTTTTAATTCTTGTGGAATATAAATGGAATTACTCAGAAACCCACAGCTTTCTCCCCCAGTACAAAGGCCCCTCTATGTCCACTGACTCTTTTTTGTAGAAAAATTGAAGTCTCCCAGGCCTCCCTGAGTCACAAAATTGCAGGCTCAAGCAGTTAATAATTAGGACTATAGAGTCACAGACTCAGTGTCTGATGCACATTCCTGAGTTATTTTACAGATGCTATAACTGCCACCAGAGAGAAAAGGCTAAGTGCATGGTGACCAGACTGTAGCCAATACATAAACTGCTCCATGTTGAGTAGTACTGAATCTATGGCTAGCACAATTCCAAGAACTGGTCTTAAGAGAATGGATTAACACTATTGCTCATAATCTATATCTTTGTGGTGTGGGCATAAAAATAATTGTAGCTTGTTCTGTCTGTCTATGTAATCAGGCAACTAAAATTGTCAACAAACAGATGGTACAGACCCATGTCAACATCTTTCACTTTAAGTATATGGCATCCTATGTCAGCATGAAGTTACACAAGACCGAACTTGCCCCTAATCTCATAGAAATAGAATGAATCCCACTAAAAAGTGGGTATTTGTAAGCATCTCTTTTGCCCCTTTCTTATTTTGTCTATTTCTGTTCCACTGAAACCTTAATTATAAAAATGAGATTACTAGGTAACATTTAACAAAACTGCTGACTTATACCCTGCTAAATGCACACAATACCATGCCTAACCTATTGATTCTTTCCTTAGATTAAAAGAAGTAGAAATGAAGAATTAAGTAGTTAAAGAATGACCAACTCTCTACCCCTAGTAGCCCCCTTAACAATACTGCAGGTAGACCACAAAGGAATGAGATAACATCTGAAGAAAGATCATGAAGAGTCAGCCAGCCTGCAGGCAAAAGAAAATGACTCAGAGCTTGACTTCTGCCTTGATGATTCACTGAGATACTTTCCCCTTTAAAAACTGTTATGGCTGAGCAGAATTTTTAGAGTTGGTTTTTGAGAACATGAGTCCACATGCTCCCTAGATCACTGTCTTTCTGATTAAAGCAACTTTCCATTCTACCAAATTTGCCTCTCATGTATTGACTTTTGAGCAGTGAGCAGCTGAAACTGAGTTCAGTAACGGAAAGAGATGAAGTCTTGATTGTAGATCCCAGGTGTTTTCTTCATATGATTTAAGTGAAGAAAAAACTGACATTACTAAAGTAAAAACATCTTATCCTCCTTCTCAGTACTACATCCATAATCATGGATTTTTGGTTTCCTAATTGAACCTTTCTTAACATTTGATTTTCTTTTTATATTGTGTGCATTATTTCCTATCCTTTACATTTCCTCTACAGAACTAGAAAGTAAGCTAAGGATCAGGGAAGGAAATTAATATTTACCAAGGATCTATTGTGTAGATGTTCTCTGGAGATACAGATGTTTATATTATTTAAATCTCTCAATCACCCTATGAGGTTCTATTATTCCTTGGTACAAATAGATAAATATCAATTTGTGTATATCTAAGATTAGCCAGCAGAAGAATGCAGAAAGAAATAAAAATTTTAACTTATTTTTTTATTGGAGTATAGTAGCTTTACACTACTGTGTCAGTTTTTGCAGTACAGCAAAGTGAATCAGCCATACACATACATATAGCCCCTCTTTTTTGGATTTCCTTCCCATTTAGGTCACCACAGAGCACTGAGTAGAGTTCCCTGTGCTACACAGCAGATTCTCATTAGTTATCTATTTTATACATAGTAGTGTATATATGTCAATCCCAATCTCCCAATTCATCCCACCCTTCCTTCCCCTCTAGGTTACATACGGTTTTTTTCTATGTCTGTGTCTATATTTCTGCTTTGCAAATAGGTTCATCTGTACCATTTTTCTAGATTCCGCATATATGTGTTAATAAACGATATTTGTTTTTGCCTTTCTGACTTACCTCAGTCTGTATGACAGTCTCTAGGCTCATCAACGTCTTTGCAAATGACACAATTTCTTTCCTTTTTATGACTAATATTCCATTGTACATATGTACTATATCTTCTTTACCCATTCCTCTGTTGGTGGACCGTTATGTTGCTTCAATGTCCTGGATACTGTAAATAGTGCTGCAATGAACATTGGGGTGCATGTATCATTTTGAATTATGGTTTTCTCTGTGTATATGCCCAGTAGTGATATTGCTGGATCAAAAGGTAGTTCTATTTTCAGTATTTTTAAGGAAACTCCATACTGTTCTCCATAGCACTGTATCAGTTTACATTCCCACCAACATTTTAAGAGGTATCCATTTCTCCACACCCTCTCCAGCAGTTATTGTTTTGTAGATTTTTTGTTGATGGCCATTCTGATCAGTATGAGGTGATACTTCATTGCAGTTTCGATTTGCATTTCTCTAATAATTAGTGATGTTGAACAGCTTTTCATGTGCATCTTGGTCAACTGTTATGTCTTCTTTGGAGAAATATCTATTTTGGTCTTTGACCCATTTTTTGATTGGGTTGTTTGTTTTATTTGATATTGAGCTGCATGAGCTGTTTGTATATTTTGGAGATTAATCTTGTCAGTTTCTTCATTTGCAAATATTTTCACCCATTCTGAGTGTTGTCTTTTTGTGTTGTTTTAGGTATGCTTTGCTGTGCAAAAGCTTTTAAATTTAATTAGGTCACATATGTTTATTTTTGTTTTTATTTTCATTATTTAAGAAGGTAGGTCAAAAAATATCTGGCTGCAATTTATGTCAAAGAGTGTTCTTCCTATGTTTTCCTCTAAGAGTTTTATAGTGTCTGGCCTTACATTTAGGTCTTTAATCCATTTTGAGTTTATTTTTGTGAATGGTGTTAGGGAGTGGTCTAATTTCATTCTTTTACATGTAGCTGTACAGTTTTCCCAGCACCACTTATTGAAGAGGCTGTCTTTCCTACATTGTATATTCTTGCCTCCTTTGTCAAAGGTCAGGTGACCATATGTGTGTGGGTTTATTTCTGGGGTTTTCTATCCTGTTCCATTGATGTATATTTTTAGTTTTGTACCAGTACCATACTGTCTTGATTACTGTAGCTCTGTAGTATAGTCTGAAGTCCAGGAGCCTGATTCCTTGAGCTCTGGTTTTCTTCCTCAGGATTGCTTTGGCTATTCGAGGTCTTTTTTGTTTCCAAACAAATTGTAAAATTTTTTGTTCTAATTCTGTGAGGAATATCATTGGTAATTGATAGGGATTGCATGGAATCTGTATATTGTTTTTGGTAGTATAGTCATTTTCACAACATTGATTCTTCTAATCCAAGAACATAGATTTTACTGGCATATAGTTGCTTGTAGTAGTTTTTTGTGATTCTTTGTATTTCCGTGGTGTCAGTTGTAACTTCTCCATTATTATTTCTAATTTTATTGATTTGAGTCCTCTCCTATTTTTCTTTTCTTTTTTAAACACCAGTGTTTTGTTTTTCTAACATCTTTATTACAGTATAATTGCTTTACAATCTTGTGTCAGTTTCTGCTGTATAACAAAGTGAATCAGCTATATGTATACAGTCTGGCTAAACTTTTATCAGTTTTGTTTATCTTCTCAAAAAAAACATGTTTTAGTTTCATTGATATTTTTCTCTTTTTTTTGAGGTACCCGGGCCTCTCACTGTTGTGGCCTCTCCTGTTGCAGAGCACAGGCTCTGGACACACAGGCTCAGTGGCCATGGCTCATGGGCCCATCTGCTCCATGGCATGTGGGATCTTCCCGGACCGGGGCACGAACCCGTGTCCCCTGAATCGGCAGGCAGACTCTCAACCACTGCACCACCAGGGAAGCCCAGTTTCATTGATCTTTGCTATTGTTTTCTTTGTTTCTATTTCATTTATTTCTGCTCTGATCAATATGACTTGTTTCTTTCCTTCTACTACCTTTGGGTCTTATTCTTTTTTTCTAGTTGCTTAAGGTGTAAGGTTAGATTTTTTTTCTGATTTTTATTGTTTTTAAATTTTTAAAATTCATGTATTTATTTATTTTTGGTGTGTCGGGTCTTTGTTGCTGCACACTGGCTTTCTCTAATTGTGGTGGGCAGAGGTACTCTTCATTGCAGTGCACGGGCTTCTCATTGTGGTGGCTTCTCTTTCTGTGGAGCATGGGATCTAGGTACATGTGCTTCAGTAGTTGTGGCACACAAGCTCAGTCGCTGTGTCTCACAGGCTCTAGAGCACAGGTTCAGTAGTTGTGATGCATGGGCTTAGGTAGTCTGCAGCATGGGGGATCTTCCTGGACCAGGGATCAACCTCATATCCCCTGCATTGGCAGGCAGATTCTTAATCACTGTGCCACCAGGGAAGTCCCTTTCTTGTTTCTTGAGGTAAGATTGTATTGCTATAAACTTCCCTCTTAGAACTGCTGTTGCTGCATCCCATAGGTTTTTGGGTCTTCATGTTTTTTTTGTCATTTGTTTGTAGGTATTTTTAGGTTTCCTCTTTAATTTCTTCAGTGATCTCTTGGTTACTTAGTAGTATTTATTTAGCCTACATGGTTTTGTATTTTTTACTGTTTTTTCCTGTAATTGATTTCTAATCTCATACCATTGTGGTTGCAAAAGATGCTTGATACAATTTTTTTTTTTTAATTTACCAAGACTAGATTTGTGATCCAATATGTGATCTATCCTCGAGAATGTTCTGTGTGCACTTTGGAAGAAAGTGTATTCTGCTGCTTTTGGATGGAATGTCCTATAAATATCAGTTAAGTCTATCTGGTCTAATGTGTCATTTAAGACTTGTGTTTCCTTATTAACTTTCAGTCTGGATGATCTATCCAGTAGTGTAAGTGGAGTGTTAAAGTCACCCACTATTATTGTGTTACTGTTGATTTCCCTTTTTATGGCAGTTAGAATTAACCTTATGTATAGATGTGCTCCCCTATCGAGTGCATAAATATTTACAATTGTTTTATCTTCTTGGATTGATCCCTTGATCATTATGTAATGTTCTTCCTTGTCTCTTGTAACAGTCTTTATTTTAAAGTCTGTTTTTTCTGATATGAGAATTACTAATCCAGCTTGCTTTTGATTTCCATTTGTGTGGGATATTATTTCCATTCCCTCACTTTCAGTCTGCATGTGTCCCTAGGTCTGAAGTGGGTCTCTTGTGGACAGCATATATAGGGGTCTTGTTTTTGGATCCATTCAGCCAGTCTGTCTTTTGGTTGGAGCATTTAATCCATTTGTATGTAAGGTAATTATCAATATGTATGTTCCTATTACCATTTTCTTAATTGTTTTGGGTTTGCTTTGTAGGTCCTTTTCTTTTGTGTTTTCTGCCTAGAGAAGTTCCTTTAGCATTTGTTGTAAAGCTGGTTTGTTGGTGCTGAATTCTCTTAGCTTTTGCTTGTCTGTAAAGCTTTTGATTTCTCCATTGAATATGAATGAGATCCTTGCTTGGTAGAGTAATCTTGGTTGTAGGTTTTTCCCTTTCATCACTTTAAATATATTCTGATACTCTCTTCTGGCCTGCAGAGTTTCTGCTGAAAAATCAGCTGATATCCTTACAGGGATTCCCTTGTATGTTATTTTTGCTTTTCCCTTGCTGCTTTTAATAGTTTTTCTTTGAATTAAATTTTTTTTAGTTTGATCAATATGTGTCTCAGCATGTTTCTCCTTGAGTTTGTCCTGTATGGTACTCTCTGTGTTTCCTGGAATTGGGTGGCTATTTCCTTTCCCATGTTAGGGAAGTTTTTGGCTATAATCTATTCAAAAATTTTTCTTATTCCCTTTATCTTTCTCTTCTTCTTCTGGGACCCCTATAATCCAAATGTTGGTGCATTTAATGTTGTCACAGTTTCTGAGACTGTTCTCAACTCTTTTCATTCTTTTTTCTTTATTCCTCTCTGTGACAGTTATTTCTTTTCTTTTTGTGAGAGAGACTGATACCTGTATTCTTGTGGAGCTGATTCTTTTCCCTCTGATGGGCAGGGCCATGTTAGGTGGTGTGTTATGGGATGTCTTTGAGCTTAGTACAGCTTTAGACAACCTATCTGCTGAGGGGTGGGGCTTTGTTCCTGTCTTGAAGGTTGTTTGGCATGAGGTGTCCAGCCTTGGATCCTACAGACAGTTGGGAGGAGCCAGGTCTTAGTGTCTTGGATATCTCAAGGTGAGTGCATGCCAATTAATATTCCCTGGGCCTGGGAGTTCTCTGGTGGTCCAGCATCCTGGACTTACCTTTCCCACCCTGGAGGCCCAGGCCTGAGCTCTGGTTGGGGAATCAAGAGCCTGAAAATCACATGGAACAGCCAGAGAAAAAAGAAAAAAAGAAAGAAAGAAAAGAAAACAA
>RJWK010070183.1:0-10971 GCA_004363435.1 Platanista minor | reverse complement strand
CACTCTGGGCCTCAGTTTTGCCATCTCTGCAATGGGCTGGATCACATCCCCTCTGGCCACCCTGACTCCTGTGCCCACCTTGACTGGGAACCCTTCAGAATTCTCAGACTTTCTTCCTCAGAAAGCCTGCCCCTCAGCTACTCCAAGTCCTAGGCCTGCGGATTGAGGGAGGATTGAGTCCCAAGGTACAGAACCTACCTCCTCGGCTCTCGCTGTCGGCTGGCTTGACCTGGATCGGCCTGTTCATCTAAAGGAAAGAAGAGAAAGCAACTGCTGGGGACCTCCTCTGACCACCCCAGGAGGCCTCCCCAGGCCAGGACCTGTGGAGAGGCTAGAGGGAGTAAGCCCCAGGCCCAGCCCTCTAAAGTGCTGATGGGAAGGGGGGGATGGGGCTTAATCTTGTTTAGGATTAGGACCTGAGGGGATTAGAGGTAGTGGAAGGAGAAGATGTAGAGGAGGATGCTCCTGGGGCACGACTCGAAGCTCAGGTAGGGCCCCAGATGATTTGGCCAGGGAGAGGTGCTGCTCTCCTTAGGGGGAGAGTGGGGCTGCCCATAGGACCCGGGTCCTGAGTTAGAGCCCAACCAAGGGCTGTTCAGCAAAAGCTGCCTCAGTTCTCCAAAGTAGGAGCAACAGAGGCCACCCCTTCAAGCAGCCCCAAGGAAGACTCTAGACTGAGGGAGACCCCACAGATGCCCCGACTTCCTTCTGACCCCAGAGGTGTGTTTGCCTCTCTTTCTGCCCCCCTACACCCCTTGACCCCAGGGGGAAGGCACTCGGGCAGCACAAAGGGAGCAGATGCCCAGTCTCCGTGGCAACGGGAGAATGCGCGCCATGGCAACCGCCCACTCAGCCTGATTTATCCGTCCCCGTCGCCCTGGCGACCATGGTGACGTCATCACTTCTGCTGCTCCACACACCCGGAGAAGGAGTGGGGAGGGGGGTGGGAACAGGGTATGCTGGGGGTGGAGGATTTGGTGGGGGCTGGGAGGGGGGGAGGGGCCCAGGAGAGCTTCCTGATTCTGGAGGGAGGCGCTGAGCAGGCCCTGCAGGGGCCATACTGTCCAAGCTCCTGCCTTCCTCCTCCAGATCAAATCCTTGATGTCTCACCGCCAAGACAGCTCTAAAGGAGGAAATGCTGTCCTGTGCTCTTTCGCGATTCTCCGGGTACCCGGAAGTCCTCCTGAGCTCTACCCTCTCCCTACTCCTGCAGCATCTCCCTTTGTTCAGCCTCCAGTGGAAATGCAGACAGTTCCCCACTCCATGTTCCTGTCTGGTAAGAGGACTTGGGAATGACTCCCGCAGGTTGATTTCCTTAACCAGTGTGGGGAGCATCTTAGGAACTGGAGAGGGAGGGAAGGACTCAGTATTTCACATCTGAAAATATTTTGCTGTTGAAGACTTTGACCGTTGGGGCCACACCTGGCCACCCCACTCATCTGATGGTGGGGCAGCCCTAGTTCTAGTGACCCAAAAAATAAGTAAACAGAAGAAACCATTCATCCAAATTCTGAGGGTGGGGCAAAAGTTACCCTCAGGAAAGGCACTGGACTTCGAGGACTGGCTCTGCCACTCACTGGCTGGGTGACCTTGGACAAGTCATTTCTCTCCTCTAGGCCTCAGCTTCCTCATCTGTAAAATGGGCTGGATCAGGCGATCTAGAGTCAGGTTCCCCTCAGCTCTAGTATTCTAGCCTTGAGGTCTTGTGTGTCAGCACTTAACACAGAGAAGTGCAGAAATGATAGTTGCCCCTGCCCCCTCTCACACTGCACCCTGTTCCCAGGTGTCACGCCGTGCCAGTCAGTCTGGCTGGACTCTGCAGGTGAGGTATTTTCAGCCCGGATCAAACCTAGGCCCCGCCTCAACCAATACTTCCTCCCTGTCCACCCCTCCCCCCCAATCTGTGGATCTGAGAGCAGCTGGGGGTGGGGGTGGTGGAGAGGGAACAGTCACACAAATCCTCCGGCCAATCTGCCCCAGCTTTATCCTCCACCAATCTGGGATTATCCCACTGGAGGTTCAGTCTCCTCAGGAGCGCGTGTGAGTTTGTGTGTGTGAGTTTGTGTGTGTGTGTGTAGCAAGGGGTGGGGGTCAGACACTCAGGACTCTTGGTCTTTCACTCCCCTTCTCTCCCGTACTCCGGTCAAAGCCATCAGGAAGTCCCCTCACAGGCAGGTCAGCAGCCAGCCCCCCAGCTCCCACTACAGGAGAGGTAGGATCAGCACTGGAGTCACAGCTTCGGGAATTCTTATGCTCGACACTAACCCCTTCCCAACAGGCCCCTGGGGATTGCTGCTCTAGTTGGGGATGGGGAACCTGGGATCCAGAGAGAAAGGATGGTGTTCCCTCCCTGCAAGGCTCCCAGGCACAAAAAATAGCATATCAATAAATATCCAGAGCTGATATGGATTCGCACAAAAACACACACAAGTGCGCAGACCACAGCACAGCCCACGTTGACGGAAGGCTCTCCCCACTCCCTCATAGACCATACTCCTCCCTCAGTGGCCCCCAGTGCCCCGTTCCCAGCCTCTCCTTCTTGGCCTGGCACTTCCTGTGGGAAGCTCGGCCTTTGTTAGCTCAGCTTGGGCACACCTGCCCCCTCCCCTGAGTCCAGCTGGGCCCTGTTTACCGGGCAACCTGGCGCCGGGCGCCTCTCTTCCCTAGCTACCACCCGCCAGGTGATAAGCCCTCCCCAGGGCCTCCCAAAGAAGAAGGGGCTATTTATACTCCTACCAAGTATCTCTGAGACCCCTACCAACATGGTCACTTGTAAGTAAGTCCCTCTCACCAATAGCTAAGACCCCACTTCCAAGAAGAGCTCCCCATGCCCACAGATCTAATTTTCCTGAGGGCACAGGCCTGGTGCCTTGCCACTCCCGACTCCAGACTTGCGCCCGGTGTCCCAGACCACACACAGGTCCTCTCCATGGAGCCAGAATCCACCTGCCCAACGGCAAGACGACAGGGAGGACCCATGTCCCCAGAGTGGGATTTTGGCCCAAGTAGAGGGGGAAGCGCAGGCCAGACAGAAGAAGTCCTTCACACCACCACCTCCAGGAGGTCACACCCTGCTCCTAGGAAGAATCCAGGGACCTGTGACAGAGGCTCTCCTGGGAACTCTTAGGGGAGAGAGAAGGAAATGGGGTTCCATGGCCATAGGCCCAGCTCCCATTCTTTCTCTCTGCAGCCTGGAGCGTCACTCAAACATGGTGGCACCTTCCAGATTCTGAGCTGACAAAGATGGGGAGAAAGGAGAGTAGGTAAATGCCCCCATTAAAGAAAGAACCTGCAGTCAGAGGGCATGGAGATTAGACAGTAGGAGAAACTCCCCAACACAGTTGTGCAAGGGCTGGCACACTGGACACACACACACACACACACACACACTCACACTCACACTCAATGACTGTCTGAGGGGAAACACTGCTGCCAGAAAGGCAGGTGGCTGAGAAAAGACCTGGGGGCACAAAGGGTCAGGCAGAGCTTGGTTATAGACATCTGCTCCCCCAAACCCCCAGCACGGGGGGCCCCTTGGAGGATAGAACCCCTCATTTCCTACTAAAGGCTCTGTCAGGTGCCTCTGGATTCTGTGTCCTGGGGCAAGGGCCAAAGTGGAGGACTCAGCCTCACCTGGGAGCTTGGGGCAGGGCTCGACAATTATTAACTGGGGCTCCCTTCTCACTCGCCTCCCACCCTGGGCCTTACTACCTCAGGAAGAGGAGGCAGCGCCTTTCCACACCCAGGGCGTAGCCCTGCCTGAGCCACACAGGCAGCTGGAGGCGGACAGAGCCAGGGCAGAAGCCCCCAGCAGGCACAGATGGCCCTGGGCCTCCTGCGCACCCGACGCCGTCTCTCTCACCCACGTCCTCACTGCGGTACCCCTGCTTTCTCCCTTCTCCCTTGTCCCCCTCTGGTTTCTGCAGGGGCTCTGAGAGATAGGAGACAACAGAAAAAGACAGAGAAACAGCAATGGAAATGAAAACTGTTGATTTGTGAGGGGCCTCCCCCGAGGAAAGAGAGAGGAGAGTTGTGAGGTCATGTGATGGGAACCGGGCTTCCCAGGGATTCATGCGCGCGCGCGTGCGCGCGCGCGCACACACACACACACACACACACACACACACACACACACACACACACACACACACACACACACACACACACACACACACACACACATGCTTCTTAGAGCCCGAGCCTGCTCACACATACACAGATCCTTAACTCTGTGGGCGATGGCTGTTCTGGGCTACCTTGCCCCTGACTGGGATAAGATAGTGGGGTGAAGGTGGGGAGCTGGCAGCGGATCTGCTTTCCTAGTGGTAGTTAGGGTTGAGGGCCACAGAGGGTCACAGAGCCATGGAGGGTGTGAAGTTGGGAGTGGTGGAGACAGTTCTAATTTTCCTAGATCCACCTCCCTCTTT
Organism: Platanista minor; assembly: GCA_004363435.1. Classification (NCBI taxonomy): domain Eukaryota; kingdom Metazoa; phylum Chordata; class Mammalia; order Artiodactyla; family Platanistidae; genus Platanista; species Platanista minor. Next base: position 6,544 of record RJWK010070183.1, on the reverse strand, counting down.
CCCATCTGTTTTGTCTATTTCTCTCCCAGGATAGAGCTGCAGGATCGGGCTCCGTCTCCGTTCCCACACGAGGAAGAGGATGTGGCAGGTGTGTCTCCAGCACTCAGACTGTGTTTAGCAAATGTTGGCTGGAGGGAAGGGTGGAGTTAGCTCTCAAGAGGTACTTTCCAGGGAAGACAACAGAAGCCGGTAGATACAGAAAGGGAATGGCACATCCTTTCCCCACAGGATGGGTAACTGGGGGGCAGTCTGAGATTCTTTATTCCTGTCTGTGCCAGCCCAGGCCTGGGATGAGCTGCAAGGCTGCCTGGGAAGAAGACAAAGAGCTCTGACCTTGCAGGAGGGAGGTCACGTCAGAGGCACCCCCTGCCTCCCTGGGCACACTTGGTGGGGTCAGGCCTGATCTTCCACACTGATGGCTGCCCCTGCCCTTGTCTGCTACCCGCTGCCCCGCTCCACAGGGCTTACTCCCAGCCCAGGCCCACCAGGCCCTGACCACCCTGATGCCCTGTGGCACGGTTCCCGCGGCTTTTCCTGGGAGACGCGAGGTGAGCCTGTTCGACCTCAGAAGTCAGCACAGAGATGCCAGGCGGGCAGGCACCAGCTGCCCATCTCGGGCCGCAGGCACCTCTCCCCCATTTCACAACCAGATTTCCTCCCCAGAGCCAGAAAGAGTGCCTGAGTGCCTCCTGCTCACTCGGCCCTACACTTGGTGTCCAAAGTCCTCTCCGCATGCCCCCCAACCAGCTAAATCCCTCCTCTAAGTGCTGCCCCAGGGGCAGGTTGCGAAGTGGGGAAAGGGCTACCTCTGCTCTTTGAAAGGGTGACATCTACTCTGCTCATCACTGCTTCCCTTCTCTCTTGGTGAGAAGAAATGCGTACATCTTCAGCAAGGAGGAGGGGTGCTACAAGGAGGTAGGGGCTTCCCGGTGATGAGAGGAGGTGGAAAATACACTCCGTGTCTTGGGAAGGTGGTGCCCCTTCTAAGGCCCTTCTCAGCCCCCTGGCCTTGAAAAGGCCGGGACTCACCCCTGGAAGCGTCTTCTGTTCGTGCAGGGCGCTCTGGGCCTTCAGGGCTGAATCGCGGGCACAGTATGTCAGGAAGGCACATCCTGAGGAGGGGCAGGGGCAGAGAGACCGGGTTGGGGGTGAGTCCCCGGTCTCCCCTCCCTAAAAGGCCCCCTACCCCCCACGAAACTGAGGACTGGGAAGCTGGTCCCTTCTTGCCACCTTCTGCCTGCTGGGGCGGGGAGGTGTCTGAGAGGGGGTGCACGTTCTTCCCCGGAGTCTCTGGGCTGATGAGCACAGGGCAGAGACCCCGAGACCAGGAGGCTTACATGGTGGGGTGATGGAAGAGGGAGAGTGCCTGGGCTGTGGGAGCTGGGGCTTTGTGTGGGGGGCGGGGAAGGGGCATGTGATCTCCAGACAAGTACGTGTAGTGTGGTTTTCTCTCTTCCTCAGCTGGTCTCATTTCCCCTTTCTCCGTTGCCTTCACCTCCCTCCATCTTGGTCATCATCAGCCCTCTCCTCTCCCATTTTCCCTATTTCCTCCTCTCTCTCCAGCTCCATGAGAGGCAGGTGGAGGGTGGAGAGCAGACTAGAGAAGGAAAGGGAAGAGTGGGGAGCTGGCGTCCCTGGGACGGTGGAGGGGGAGGCAGCGTGGCCCCTCTGACTCCCAGTGTCTGGGGCTCTCCAAGCCCTGACCCCAGGCCTGACCCTGCTTAGCTGCACAGCCCTTTGGCCTGAGGCACATCCTCTTTCAGCCCCAGCTCCCTTAACTTTCGAGTCCCTACGCTTCCCAGATCTTTACCAATCTCTGTCCTACACTGTTTCCCAGGTCCCCCTCTTTAGTTCTGGAGCTGCCCTGCCCACTCCACGAACATCCACTCTTTCCAGGTTGAGCACCTGACCCTGTGTCCCGACCCCCATCCCAATAGTATCTGAGGCTACTAAGACTCTCAGTCTTGTGCGAGCTGCCCTCCTCCACACACACACCCCTGCCCAGCTCCTTATCTCTCAAACCAGCTCTCTCGTTCCTCCATCCTTCCTTGAGTTCATCCACATCATCCCCCTCAACTTTGGGGTCCACATCTCTGCAGCCACCTTGACAACTCTTCCCCCGGAGAGGCTCTCCTTGGTCCTCTGCCTGGGGTCCCCTGGTCACCCTAGCTCAGTTCTCTTCTAGCGCCTCCATCCACACTCCCCAGCCCGTGAACTCTTTTCCTTCCAGAGCAGCCTTCCTTCTACAGCCACTCCATCCCTCCAGCCTGGCTTCCCCACCTCCTCCCAGCCTCCCAACCTCCCAGCCCACTCCCTGAAGCCTCTCCAGTCTGGCCTGACCCCTCACCCTTGTGCAGCCCGGTGTACTTGTCCTTGATGACAGTCAGCTCGAAGATCCGACCAAACTGTTCGAAGATGGGTTTCAGGTCCTTTTCCTCCAGATGCCTCGGTATCTGCCCCACAAACAGCTTGATGGCATCCGGTTCCTTCATTGGGGCGGCCCAGGAGAAGGGGCCGAGGGGAGCAGGGAGAGGCCCGAAGGCCAGGGGGAGCTGCCCAGCAAGGAGGCAAGTGGCCGGGGCTGGCTTTCCCTTTGGCCTCAACCACAGTGCTGAGCGGAGGGGCTGCTCTTCACACAAAGGAGGCCCAGGGAGTTGAGGGCTAGGGGTCAGGGGTCTAGGCAGACACTGTCATGCCACCAGGGGGCATAGCCCAAGCAAACGATCTCCCTCCCAGAGATCTGGCAGATATCCCAGGATGGGGGGCAGTGTGGCCAAGACCTGGAGGGTTAGGGTGGTAGCAGGGGTGCTGGGAACTAGGGGTTGAGATTAGAGCTGGAGGTGGAGGAAGGGACCTGAGGAGGGTGATGGGGTTGCAGGCTGAGGGGTTAGGGTCCTGGTATGGTTGCCAGCAGCGTTGGCGGCGGGGGGGGGGGGGCACTCCTGATGTGGGGCAGGTGGAGCTCTCGTTGGCTTCCCTGGGAGGACACCTCCCCTGTGGCTGATCCTTCTGCTGGGTCCGAAGATCCCTGATGCCAGATGCTTGATCTCTGATGGCGGCAGGGCGCCGGGGGTCCCTTTGGCCCTGCCGCCTCCCTTCAGGTCCTCCCCTCAGCCCCCCTCCCACCCCCACCCCGGTCCCCGGGCCTGGGCTGCTGCTGGCTGCTCCCGCCGCTGGGGCTGCCTGCTTTCCCGGTCACCTGGGTCCCGGAGCTCTGCTCTCCGGCCGCGCTCTCCTCAACAAAAACCTCCCCCCTCCACACCCCCCTCCCCACTCCCACCTCCTTTCCCCTGACATCAGTGATGTCAGTCTCAGGGGTGGAAGACAAATTCTCTACCCTGGAGAGGGACGCACAATCCAGACAAGAGCCACGCCCTCTTTCTATCTCCTTCCTCCCTGACTCCCTTCCCACCCCCAGAAGAGCAGCTGGTCCTGTTGATAATAACCCTTCCCCCATCTTACTCCCTAATCACGAGTTGGGCAAGGCACTAAGATGGAGAATTTATAGAGGAGCCCTAAGGTGGGGTCCATTGTTCCGGGGGCTGGAGCTGTCCCCGGTGCTGGAAGAGAAGACCCAGGAGAGGGGAGCAGGGGGGAGGAAGAGAGAGGAACTGGCATCTGGGGAGACTGAGAGTGGGGAGCCAAGGGAAGAAAACAGGGAAAAGAAGATGGCATAGAGACGGCTGGGCAGGTTAGGGGCGGGTGGGGAGAAGGGTGTAGCTGGGGAGGGAAGCGGGTCGCAGATCCTGGGGGAAAAGGGCAGAAGGGACCCAGAGAGAAAGATGGAAAGGGGGCTGTGGGAGAGAGAGCAGGGTGAAATGAGTGCAGAGAGGGAACTGTGTTTTCCAGAAAGGGAACCAAGAAAAACTCGATCTTGCTGGCATTTGCTGACGCCCCCTTCTCGCCCTCTGGGGCGTTTGTGTGTATAAGTGCGTGGGCAGGGAGGCAGCAGTGGTGACAGCGGGAGCTCGCACTTGGAAGCTGCTTGAAGACCAGGACACTGTTTAATTCAGCTTTTACCGTTCACTGTGTCTAGCACAGTGTCTTGTTCACACGTAGTGGGAGCTTAAGAAATATTTCTCGAATAAGTAGTCAATGCCAAGAACCTCTGATGAGAGTAGATTTCTGATTCCTTCAGTGGGCAGAATCACAGCTGGCAAGCTCCCCTTTAGGGCTGAGGAAACCCCCAAATTCCTTCCTTCTGCTTCTCGCCTCCCCTCCACCCCAGTTATGTTCCCTGACTGGGACTCTCTAATTGAGTCAGGTAACAAAGAGGGATGGGGGAAGCATATTTGGGGGCCATTACTCCCCTAAACAGTTAAACTTCTATAGATGATCAGTTTGCCCTGTGATGTCGAGGGAGCTTGACCCCTCTGTACACTGGGCTCACTCACAGCTCCCCCTCAATGCAGGGAGTATCTGCTGACATCAAAACTCCTGGACGGGGCAGCCCTTGCCTGCCATCAGGTGCTCACCGACTGGGCTCACAGCTTTTGTGGAACTCCTTGCCTCCTGTCACCCCTTCTTCACCCCAGAATGGGGCTGATGTCTCCACGGTGGTGCTGGTGTCTCTGAAATCTGTCCCACCTGAATCCCAGCAGCCCTGCCTCAGCTCTCTGGACAGGCAGAGTTTTCTTCTGGAAAGGAATTAATAGTACTATCACTTAGATGGCTCTTACGGTGTTGGTCCGTGTCATAGGCATTGTTTAAGTGCTTTATATGTACTAACTTGTTTAACCCTCAGCACCACCCTATGATGTAGGTTCTATTGTTATCTTTGAGTAAAGATGAGGAAACCAAGGCACAGAGAGATTAAATGACTTGCCTAAGGTCACACACTGGAAAGAGGTATAGCTGAGAGTGGAGCCCGGACAGTGTGGTTCCAAGTCCATGCGTTTAACTTCCCTGTCAAATCTCCTCTTGGGAATGGGGGGAGTGGTTGAACCTGGCCTTTCTTCCTCTTGTGTCTTCATTTGAGCCCTGGGTGAGAGCTATCCTTCCTTCTACTGCTTGATTCTCCATTCACCACCATCCATCCTTCCCTAGCATCATTTCTGTGGCCTGAAGCCATGACATTCTGACAGGTATGTATGTTTGAGTGTGAGTGTGTGTGTATGTGTGTGTGTGTGTGTGTGTGTGTGTGTAGACATGATTACACTTCATGGTACGGGTGTCCAGGTCCTCCCAATAGGGTCCTCTAAAATGGGTGGGTGGGGGGAGATGGAAGGGGACCCAGTGCAGGGTGGTCAGAATATGTGATGGCAGTGCCAGGGAGTCAAGAGTGCAAATACATCTGGAAAGTAACTTTCCACCCATCTCCCCACTCCCACTGCTCCTTCCCTTGCCTCCTAATCTGATCTTGGTATTTATGGAGATGCTAAACAGATCACGCCCTCTGAGGATGGAGCCTAGGAAGACCCCATGGCCCTGTTGATCTCATTACTCTGTGTCTTGTCAGCAGATCTGCCGCCCTGCTGCTCATTCAGGCTTGGGGCTAATCATATTAATTGAAATATTAAACATTCACAAAAATGAATTATAATGAACTCCCCTCACTCCTCCTCCCAGTCAGCAATTGAGGAGACAGCTGCAGGCAGCAAAGCACCTCCAATCCTTCGCTTAGTTTGTGGTCCCCAGATGGAAGGCTTCAGTTTGAGAAGAGAGGCGGGGTTTAGGAGAGAAGAGGTGGGAGCTCTCTTCAGGCCCTCCTTGCTGGGCGACTGTGGGCACATCTCTGTTGTCCTTCAGGCTGTAGGGGAGGGAAGCCCTGTGGGGTGAAGACTGGGGTGGGGGGGGAAATGATCCAGAGGCTCATATACCGGGGAATTGCTCTCCAGGAGGAGATGAGGCTTCCAACTAGGTTCCTCCAAGGTACTTTCTCTGTGCACCATCCCCAAGCTCACCCTCTTTCTTATTCTCTGCACTCAATGTTAAGATGCCCTACATTAAAAGATTATTGACTTTATAAAGAGAGAGCTCACTCCTGGTTTTAGATTCTTAGGAAACGAGACATGCTAAATAATTGGGGTACTTTTCAGAAAGATCAAAATGTAGTGATGGTATGTGTGGGCAGAATGGCTAGTCACCAAATACTTGCTGGCCTCACTAATTGAAAACAGAGTGAAGACTTCTGTAGCAGAATCTGTGAGAGTGTACAAAGAATTGAGTATATAATCTTCCTTCCCTCAAGTGGCTTCTACCTCAAGTGGAGAGGTAAGAATGGCCAACACAATTTACGATAGTGAGAACTGAGGCGCTGTTAAAAAAAGAAAAGTAGCCTCTCTCATTTACACATATGTGTATTTGGGGTTTGGGCCATGGGATGTAGTCAGTCAAGAAAGGCTTGACTCGGGCTTCCCTGGTGGCGCAGTGGTTGAGAGTCCGCCTGCCGATGCAGGGGACACGGGTTCGTGCCCTGGTCAGGGAGGGTCCCACATGCCGCGGAGCGGCTGGGCCCGTGAGCCATGGCCGCTGAGCCTGTGCATCCGGAGCCTGTGCTCCGCAACGGGAGAGGCCACAACAGTGAGAGGCCCGCGTACCGCAA
>RJWK010070182.1:0-10968 GCA_004363435.1 Platanista minor | reverse complement strand
TCTGGCTTCATAACTCACTGAAGTGACTTTCTCTCAACTCTAGTTTACTGTTTTTATAAAATGTATTTATTTATTATTATTCTTTTGGCCACACCACACGGCACGTGGGATCTTAGTTCCCTGAGCAGGGATCGAACCCGTGGCCCCTGCAGTGGAAGCGTGGAATCTTAACCACCCGCCAGGGAAGCCCCAATTTACTATTAAACTTCTAGAAAGAGAATTCAAAACCTGTTGCTTCCAATGCCTCATCATGTTCTTAATCTTCACCTTCTTTGGCTTTGAGCAGCATCTGACCCAGCCTAGTTCTTGCCAAACCCTGTAGAGACTGGACCCAGTTCCCTACACCACAACTGTGGGCCAGAGTCCAGTTCTGATGGGGTAGCAAAGTCCGGAGAAGCAGATCCCCACATGACTCTGAGGATCACCCAGACCTCCTGCTGCTGCTGATGACCCCATCACACCAGCTCCCCTTCGATCTGGCTGCCTCTGGAACTGGGCCCAAGACTCTTTTGCCCCTTTGGACACTGTCTATTGCACTGCAGGCTGTGATTTCCCTGAAGGTTCCTTCTGAAAGCCAAGCCCCATATCCCCAGGCATACCCTACCATGTCCTGGACACACCCCTTCTCTTGTCAGCCTGATATTCTAAGATCCCAGCCTGTCTCATTGCTGAGTCCTTGGGAGTTCCAAGGAAGCGCTCTAGCCCTGTTCTCAGCCCGAAGTTTTCCCCTTCCACATTCTCTCCCTTTGGTCACCTTCTGCACTCCCAACAACCTCTAAAAAACTCTCCCACTAGAATAGAAGACCCTTTCTTTTTGCATCTGCAGGACCCAGTACAGCCCTCGGCATATAGTAAATGCTTAACCAACGTGGACTGAATGAGTGAGTGAATAAATGAATGGTCAGCCCTGCCCACTCACTTGGGCTCCAGAAGTGACTACTGGAAAGCTCCTCTTGATGTTCAGAAGACATCTCCAACTCAAAGGACCCAAAACAGTACTTAAGTTTCTCCCACTATGCACCCAAAGCACCTCAAGTCCCCTATTTACACTTGCAGTTCCCCAGCATCCTTACAGACTTCTCTCTATCCAACCAGTTACCAGGGTCCCAGCCTCCCCTGGAAGCTCTCCACACCTCTCTTACTATTCCCCGTGAATTCCTTGAATATAATCTGGGCTCCAGAGAAGGGGGACTACTCAGTTCCCTGAAGAGACAACCTGTATTTTCCTTTTTTTCAAAGTTTAATTAAATGAAAAGAAAAAAACTAATGTAAGCTCAGTGTAGAACATTTAAAAATTATATACAATTGTGGATTTTGTATACACTTGAACATTTAGGGTTTTCCCATATTTTCATGACTATGAGGAACAATTCGATGCAGATCCTTACATATAAAAATTTGGGGCACATCTTTAACCATCTCACCAGTAATGGTATTAGACCAAGAGTTACGAGCATATATGCTAAACTGCTTTCCAGAAATAAATGCTGTACCAATTTATACTCCAAACAGAGTATAGTGATGGTGCTTATCTCACTTCACTTTTGTCATCACCAAATATTACTTTAAAAAATCTTTGTCAGTTGCATAGGTGGAAATTAACAGACTTCCTCCATGGCTTTTCTGGTATTTTCTCTCTGATCAGTTATCTATCTCTCTTCTTTCACTGAACTTCCTCTAACTGGACTTCCCTTCACCTACTGAACTTCATCCATTCTATAAAACCCACCTCAGGGCTTCCCTGGTGGCGCAGTGGTTACTTGCCAATGCAGAGGACACATGTTCGAGCCCTGGTCCTGGAAGATCCCACATGCCACGGATCAACTAAGCCCGTGAGCCACAACGACTGAGCCTGCTCTCCAGAGTCCGCGAGCCACAACTACTGAAGCCCACGTGCTTAGAGCCTGTGCTCCGCAACAAGAGAAGCCACAGTGATGAGAAGCCCGCGTTCCACAACAAAGAGTAGCCCCCGCTCACCGCAACTAGAGAAAGCCCACACGCAGCAACGAAGACCCAATGCAGCCAAAAATAAATAAATAAAACAAATTTATATTTTAAAAAAACCCACCTCAGGTACACCCCTTCATGAAATCCCCCAGCTCCTGACTAGAATGCTGTCTCACCCAGAATCCCATCGTTTTGTTTGCATCTCCTGACTCTGCCTTGCAGTGAGATATTCTGTACGGTTTTTGTTGTTGTTTCTCATTTACCTTAAATGCCCTGAGAACAGATCCATATCTTTCTGCAGTATGTCCCACATCTTACAGTTCTAAAATGTTGAATTACATTTACATGTAATATAGTGAGAGTTATTCTTCAGCTTCATTAATAACGGTGTACAAAGAAATAAGACTTAGCTGCATGGTGGGACAGAAGTTTACTTATTTAAAAAAAAAAAAAAAAAAGAACTGTCTAATGGTGAAGTTGGTTTTGCAGTAAAAGGGGGAAACTGTGCAATTTTCTTTGCCCTTATTTAAAGGTAGGGTCAAAATAATATTCTGTCCAGTGGAAAAGAAAGCAGCTTTTACCAAAGGGTATGTACAATTCAGTTTTTGTAAAAACAAAATAATACAGTCATTTATATCCACATAAAGTATATGCTATGCACACATTCATGGGCATAGAAAAAATCTGGAAGTACATATAACAACAATGTTAACAATGGATATTTCCTAGTTTTCTATAGTTACTGTGTTTATTTGGGTACTTAAAAATATTTTTTAAATGTCACAGAAAAATAAACTAGGATTTACACCTCTAAGTCCAGAATTAAATGGATTAGTGTCTGAAAGTCTGCTCTGTATTACCTCCATAAGACTCAGGGTTGGCAATGTTTTCTCCTTTAGTGTCAAGAAGAATGAAAACATCATTAAGGATTCTGTGAAGCCCCTCTAAGCCTTCTAGTGTATAAGAAGCTTCTATTTCTTTGAACAACTACACAGACTACAAAATTATCAGTTTGTTTTAAAATATATGATGTGTCAAAAAGTCTATTGATGTTTTCCTTTTGTATTTTCAATGACACAAATGCTAAGCCACTTAGTGAACTGGAATCTACGGACAGTTGTGAATTTAAAGTTGCCTTTTAGAACCATAAACTATAATTAGCTCTCTGAGGACTTAAACAGAGAAATGTGTTTCTTTTCCTATGAAATACATTTTGTCCTGCCCTGCTATAAACACCTACTATGTAACCGTGCACATGAAGGGAAAGATTGGCTAATGCCTTGGGGAAGGAACAAGTGTGGAGAGAGACAGACTTAGGGCCAAAGAAGTTTTCATCAGAAATGGGGAAAAATGGGATTATTATTTGATGCTTCTCAATAGCAAGCACAGGGTGGCTGTACAGCAGAAACTCAAAAACTGTTTACTAAATGAATGAATGAGAACTGTGCTTTCTCCTCAGGAGACAAGGTAGGTTTCTTACTACTGTTTGATGAATTTTAGGACCTGAAAAGAGACTTACTAGTAAAGGGAAGAGAATGTTGCTGATGTCTGCTGGCAGTTAACAGATATGGTGGAAAATAGAACAGAATTGTCTTCAAATACAAAAAGACGGATTGATTCTAGATTTGGGGGAAGGAAAGGAGAGTGTTATTGAGAAAAGAGAAGTAAATTATGTATAAAAATTCACTTAGATTCTCTAACAAGTAGGGTCCTCACTTGTCTTATTTTGACACTTGACTTGGGTATTTTCCACCGATGCAAAAGAAGAATGTATTACACCATTAATTTATGATGACTTCTTACTGTAGCGGCCAAAACCCTGGAAGGACTTGCCCTCTGTAAGTTCAGTTTGAGTACTGGCTTAAACTAAGGAAGAATTCATCAGCGCAGAAAGGGCCATATTTCTCAGCGATTTTCATCACCACAGTAACTGTCATTTATCAAATGCCTAACGTATAACCGGCCCTGCACTGAGTCCTTTACACACATAATCCTGAAGCATCCGATTCTGCATGTGTATCAGATGGGGCCCATCAAACCCTGGTGCTCCAGCTTCCCAGAGCTTGACTGCTCATGGCACTCAACATCCATGGACTTTAGATTCCTCATCTATCAAATGGAGATGATAATAATTCCTATAGCTCATGAATTAAATGAGATAAACGATGTGAGAGCATTTTTGTCAAGTCTTATGTAAATGTTATTTAATGATGTTAGGTTTTATTTTATTTTTTTTAAGTAGACTGGTAAAAAAAGAATCCCCATGTTATCTGGCCACTGTTGACACCTCCTAGCTCACCACCTTTTCTACTGCTCCTCACTGCCCACACTTGTCCCTAGAACACTAAGCTCAATGCCACCTCAGGACCTTTGCACCAGCTAGTTCTGTGCCCTGGAATCCTCCTTCCTCAGATCTCCACATGGCTGGCTTCTTTGCATTATTTAGACGTTGGTGCACCTTCTTAGCTAAAGCAGCATCCTTTCCCTGCAGGCAAAACCCGTTGTACTCATTTATTTTCCTCAAGGCACCTACCACCATATGAAATTACTTGTGTTTATTGTCTGTCACTCCCAACTAGTATATAAGCTCCAAGAGGAAAGGGATGTAGATGCCTGATGTCACCACTTCCTTACAGGCACATAGTAGGCACTCAATAATGTCTGCTGAGTAAATCAAATGAATGAAGAATGGGACACAGAGAAAGAGTCAAATTAGAAATCTCTGGGCAGCCTATGAAGACCTAGCTAGAGATTCTCAGACGAACTGAAAGTTTTTTAGTGCTGAGTATATACAAGGCAGAAGAAAGATGACTGGCTGCTATGGAGACAGAGTACACTGAGTACCACAGAGATTATCCACATGAGCTTTAGAGGCGTGCCAACCGACTGTCAATACAATCGACACTGTGCAGGTGTGCAGCTTGGACAGGTTACTTACTGAGCTTGCTAATGCCATGGCCTCCCTCTCTGAACAGGGAGAGCAAAACCTATTTCATAAGGTTGTTGAGAGGATTAAATGATATCATCCCTTAAAGCCTCATCCTAGTGCATGGTAAGTATGCAACAAAGAATTAGTAGCTGCGGGTAAGGAACCATAACCAACAGCCTTTTTTAAAGCAGTGGTTCTCAACCTTGGCCAAAAAATGGAACTCTCTGACCCCCCTTACCCTGCCCCTCCTGCAGAGATTTACAAAATCCTGATGTCTGGTGCCACCCACGAGATCCTTATTTATTTGGTCTAGGGTGCAGACAGGACATGGGCATTTTTTTTAAGCTCTCCTGACAATGCTAATGTGCAGTCAGGGTTGAAAACCATTGCCTTAAAGACATCTACAGAGTAAGTTCTTAGTCCGAAGGGCCTGCCAAGAGTAGATTTTGGAATGACAGCTACTTCTCTTTGAAAGATACCGTGTCTGCTTGGTGATTAGGAGTCTGTGGATAGATCATACTTCCCCACGCTCACAAGCAGAAGAGTGGATTTTCCTACGGGGCTTCTCTCGCCCCTCTCCCCCTATTCTTCACCCTCTCCCTCACACACATTTTACAACAAACATTAAAGACGAGTTCGGAAATCAAGCATGTTCATCGACAAGGTATGTCTACGTCATTTAAAGCAAAGTAAGAAACAGTTTGTGTCCAATGATGCCGTGTCTAACTCTCAAGTTTGAGGCTGGCAGGTTATAAAACGCTGGTCAATTAACAGTTAATTGGAACAAGAAGCCGAATTCACAAGGGTCATGATTGGTTGAGCCTAGAAAATGGCTTCAGTCAGGATGTCAGCAGTGGATCACAGACTGACTTAATGTATCTCCCTGCAGGGGAGGTGCCGTTTTATCTTGTACATCGTGGCTTTTCAAGAGCTATTACCACACGGGTGTTTTCCTCCAAAGCGCTCAGGGCCACTGCTGGCTCCCAGATCGTTTATAATAATGCTCCTCATGATAACTAGGTCTTGAGTTAGCTCAAACAATTAAATAGTAAACATTTTATATTGGCAGCTTTGCAAACAGCAAAACATTGTGGTTCTAAAATAAAATAACTCTCTCCTACGTGTCTGTTAATTATGAGATTTGGAAAATACCAACAAGTGTCAAACTACAGTCAAATACTTCTGCAGTTATGTTTGTTAAGGGTGTCAATTCATGCTTTTTTCTGTGTGTGGTGTCCGATGTGGTTGGAAATAAATATATTTAAAATGCCAGTTTACGGCTTTGAGAAATCACTGGGGTGCCCACATACCACACGACTCATCAGAGGTAGTTATTTGATATGAGCTGGAAAATGATGGAGAATTATTTTTATCTACTAAGAAGCTCACCCAAGGGCTTTTGGTGGGTGTTTGATCTCTTAACCAAAGGGAAAAACAATATGGTTTCATTTTCCCTCTCTGAAATACCCTTTTAAGAAGACATCAAGTTGCTAACATCCCTGGGGAGGCTAACGGACAAACTGGATGGATCCTGGATAGTTAAAACCATGGCAGGGCATTCTGTCATCAAACAAAACTGGAATGTAGAAGGCACGTTTAAAAAAAAAAGAAACACACCTAAGAAAGGACCCAGGTTAAAATTGAACATAGAATTTTACATGAAGTCTGAAACAAACATATTTACTAAGTGTCACTTTATGGACCTAATTTGAAAAAAGTGAAAATCCTATTGTACTTCTATGGGGAAATTAGCTTTAGATTTAGGCAAGTGCTGAATTACACAAGGTCGTCAGAAAAGTCACTCTTGAAAAACAGGTAACTGTGGAGAAGAGGTGGGGAGGCGGGTCATGGTCCAGGTGATAAATACCGCCACCAGAAGGGAGAACAAGAAGAGGTTTTTAACTTTACTATTTGGGAGTTTTGCGTTTTTTTGTTTGTTTTTATAACTGAGGCTTATTCCTTTAATGCCCAAATGTTTTCACTTTAAAAAACTGCCTGAAAACACTGTAAAACTTTAATGTCTCCTGGGGGCTTGCTTCTGTATTCAACGGTTCCACCCAGGGAGCTTTGCTTTTCTAGTAGTAGCTGATTCTGAATTGTTCCCTTATTCTTTCCTTGATTACAAACTGTCATTTCTCACTCTGGTCAATCCCCTCCTTCTATCCTACAGCCCTCCGTTCTCCCCATATTCCTTATTTTACCCAGATATAAACTGGATTTCAGGTAACTAAGGTTTTCAAATTGCAAGAATTAAATAAAAGCCAGGCTCTGAGTTAAGGCTTGACCAAGGGCCTGATGCAGGGAAAGCAGCAAGCTTCTGGGAAAGGTGTTTCAGCGGCTCAGAGGCTGACTCTGTGGGAGTTGGGGTGGACCTTGGCTTTGTTCCAGACGGAGACTCTGAGCTGGAAGCCTGACCTTCACCCCCATGTGTGACACTCAGGTATTCAACACGTGTGCTACACAGGCAATGCGTCTGACCAATAGAGAAGCAGCCTGGTCTGGTGGGGACAGGAGTGTTGGGTCTGGCCTGGGGCTTGACTCCCACTTAGGACCTATGTGGTGGGCACCAGCCACAGAACCCAGGGCTACTTCTGTTGCATCCACCTGGTGAAGAAAATAACTGGACCTACAGAGTTGTCATGAATGCTTTTTTTTCTGAGTATATCTCTAAAAGTACTTGAAGGGGGCCTGGTACATGGCAAATTCTAAATCAGTGTAAGTAAAACAATAAGATAAATCTTACTTAGGAGGCTACTCTCATTCAAAGAGGAAATATAGGGATCTGCTTTTGCCCTTTCTTCCAAGAGCAAAGCCAATAAGTCAATGTCTCTCATTTGCTTGTTTATGGGGAAAAAAACCCCAAACCCAACCAAACACCTGTACACTCCTCTGGGGAAAGCATCGTGCTGGGTGGTACAGCTGTTGACTTCAGCAGTACAATTTCTGCTCTCAGTAATATTACCTGCTATCACTGTGAAAAGTTTATTCTCTTTGAAAATCTTCCATGTCATTTTGACACAGGTAAAAATTTTTAGAGACAACCTGAAATTTGATTACTCTATTAGTGACCTTAACTCATAAGAGTCTTTGAACGGTGTATAGATATTCCTAAGCAATTTACTTGATTCATTCTCATTTTAGCTGACGTTTCACATTAGAGGGCAGGGTGTTAGCCTTTAAAAAGTTTAAATGTAGATTTTTTTTTAATTAGAAAAGAAATATGTGCTTGTCGCAGAAAATCTAAAAACTAAGGTGAGCATATGGAAAAAAAAATTCATGTTCTCATCACCCAGGCCCATCACAGTTAGCCTTTTAGAGATTTCCTTGGTTATTTTACCACGCACTGTATGTATTTGCTTACACTGGATCATTTGTTATATATACATTTGTGTATACAGATTAAAGTTCTGGGGGTAGATTTTTCTGATACGCACTCATGTTAGAAATTTTTAAAATACAGGATAGTGAAAAGATTATTAAAATTGCCTCTGCTTGTATGAAAAGATGCTTTCCCCTCCTCCACCTCACTCAGCTAGGTGCTTCTAATTTGAGCCTGTGTCTGCTGCAGTATTTGTGGAAGAGGGAAAATTAGCCCGTGGCCTTAGCCTCTAGTAGGGGCGGATTCTGGTCCAAAGAAGGTGAGTTCCACTGGGTGTCTGGATGGGACCCCAGACATTGGGCCTGTCCCATGAAACCTGGTGGGTAAGTACCACCGGAAGTTCTCCTGGCCCAATTTCTCCTGGATTTCTCTAATCACAGAAGGACAGTAGCTGAACTGGAACCAGAATCCCAAATTCTGTCTTCCAGAACTATACCTTTGCCATTTGGCCTCCTTAGAGAGCCTGGCACACAATGGGTTTTTAAGAAATAAAAATCTGTTGCATGACAAAAAAACCAACTGGAATCTCACCACCCAGAGATAAAACTGCTGCTAACATCATGTTTCTAAGGAAAAAAAAATTGATTATGCACCACAAGTTCTGATTTTCAGCATTGTTACCTGGGCACAGCCTGGGATTGATGACAGATTATCCTAAGGCTTTTATGAGTCACCAACCCTTCCTTAAAAAAGAAACAAACAAACCCCTGATGAATCGGGCCATTCAATATGTGTTTTGAAAGATATTTTAAAATGTTGGTAAGGGTTTTTTTCCCTAATTATTATTTTGGTAGCTTATGTTAATGCTTACTCTATATTTTCCCCATGATGAATTAATGAGGAATCCAAACATTGCCAAAGTTTCTATCTTACAATAAAGAATAAAAAAGGCAGTGGGGGATGAGGCAGGGGAGGCAAACTTTAAATGTTTCTTGGTTAAACACACTAGAAGCAGAAAACAGTGGGCACCAGCACATGGTCTAATGTCAGGAGGGGCCCCTTTGGCTCCCTAAGTGCCAGAGGAGGGAAGCAGGCAGCAGGCGGCTGAGCAGCCCTTACCTCGCTGACTCAGTTTGCCTACATCCCACTGTTCGCTTCCACCTGGCAAAGTTCTCCGCCAACACTGTGGCTCCCAGAACTCAGAGGGAGGGAGGGTCAGTTCGACCCTCACCTGATCCTAAACCCATCCACTTGAGAAGCCTGCTGTACCCCGCCCAAGCAAAGGAGGGTTAGCACAGAGAAAATACTCTCTGAAGGCTTTTGTGAAATCCTGTAAGATTTCTCTGCACCTCACTGTGGTGTGTGGTTGGAAAGTTTCTCTAGTGTGTAATACAGATTTTGAAAGTTAATGATAAACGTCTCAGATGATCTTGAATTGAGCCACACTAACTATCACTGAAGCCCAGATACGTTTAGAGTCAATCATTTACCTGAAAGGGGATCTCCAGTACTGTCTGGAAAGCCACTTTCTTCTCCCTTAAAAAACAAAAAGCAATCTTCGTTAAAACCATACCCATACGTGATTGGAGATGTTATCAATTTTCCAATTTAGTTAAATTTCCACCAAAAACTGTGGGTGGGGGAAGGAGGATGGATCTTAAAAATGGTATTTTAATGGGTAGTAAGGCAGACAGAGAGAGACAAATATCATATGGTATCACTTATACGTGGAATCTAAAAAATGGTACAAATGAAGTTATTTACAAAACAGAAACAGAGTCACAGATGTAGAAAACAAACATGTTTACTGGGGGGAAAGCAGTGGGAGGGATAAATTAGGAGATTGGGATTGACATAGACACACTACTATGTATAAAATAGATAACTAGGGCTTCCCCGGTGGCGCAGTGGTTGAGAGTCCGCCTGCCGATGCAGGGGACAGGCGTTCGTGCCCCGGTCCGGGAAGATCCCACATGCTGCGGAGCGGCTGGGCCCGTGAGCCATGGCCGCTGAGCCTGCACGTCCGGAGCCTGTGCTCCGCAATGGGAGTGGGCACAACAGTGAGAGGCCCGCGTACCACAAAAAGAAAAAAAAAAAAAGATAACTAATAAGGACCTACTGTATAGCACAGGGAGCTCTACTCAATACTCTGTAATTACCTGTATGGGAAAAGAATCTTAAAAAGAGTGGATATATGTATAACAGATTCACTTTGCTGTACACTTGAAACTAATACAACATTGTAAATCAACCATACTCCAATAAAAACATTTTTAAAATGGGTAGTGAATGATGTGTCTCTCCCTAGAATATAAGCTCCTGGAGGGCAGGGGCCCTTGCCTATTTGTTCTCCATGCTGGATCCTCAGTGGCCAGAACAATGCCCAGCACACAGGAGACACTCAACACATTTGTTAAATGAATTACTGTATTTATTTTTTTAAAAAAGTGTAAGTGCACATAACAACATGCTACTGTTTTGTTTTTTTTAAATTTCACATTATGGACTATTTCCCTTATTTTATTTCCTATTTACTTTTTGTTGGGCTTGTTGTTTGTCAGTCCAGGTTATAATTCTTTCCTGTATCTATTACACTTTTTAAGTACAAATTACAAAGCAGCAAAGAGAAACTGTTAAAAAGCAGAGACCAATTCCCTTGAGAGGTAATTGTGTTTCTGCCTGCCTGAGGTTCCATTTTTACAACCAAGGCCATGTTACAGGATATACCACCTGGAGGGATTTACCTGATCTTCTTGTAGGGTGTGTGTGTGTG
>RJWK010070181.1:0-10969 GCA_004363435.1 Platanista minor | reverse complement strand
TTTTTTTTTCTTTTTTTTTTTTTAGATTCCATATATA
The DNA here is from genome assembly GCA_004363435.1 of Platanista minor. Classification (NCBI taxonomy): domain Eukaryota; kingdom Metazoa; phylum Chordata; class Mammalia; order Artiodactyla; family Platanistidae; genus Platanista; species Platanista minor. The sequence continues at coordinate 10,932 of RJWK010070181.1, read as the reverse complement.
TGTGTTAGCATATGGTATTTGTTTTTCTCTTTCTGACTTACTTCACTCTGTATGACAGACTTTAGGTCAATACAACTCACTACAAATAACTCAGTTTCATTTCTTTTTATGGCTGAGTAATATTCCATTGTATATATGTGCCACATCTTCTTTATCCATTCATCTGTTGATGGACACTTAGGTTGCTTCCATGTCCTGGCTATTGTAAATAGAGCTGCAATGAACATTTTGGTACCTGACTCTTTTTGAATAATGGTTTTCTCAGGGTGTATGCCCAGTAGTGGGATTGCTGGGTCATATGGTAGTTCTATTTTTAGTTTTTTAAGGAACCTGTATACTGTTCTCCATAGTGGCTGTATCAATTTACGTTCCCACCAACAGTGCAAGAGGGTTCCCTTTTCTCCACACCCTCTCCAGCCTTTATTGTTTGTAGAGTTTTTGATGATGACCATTCTGACCTGTGGGAGATGATATCTCATTGTAGTTTTGATTTGCATTTCTCTAATGATTAATGATGTTGAGCATTCTTTCATGCTGATAAACTGTATATATTCTTTGGAGAAATGTCTATTTAGGTCTTCTGCCAATCTTTGGATTGGGTTGTTTGTTTTTTTTGATATTGAGCTGCATGAGCTGCTTGTAAATTTTGGAGATTAATCCTTTGTCAGTTGCTTCATTTGCAAATATTTTCTCCCATTCTGAGGTTTGTCTTTTCGTCTTGTTTATGGTTTCCTTTGCTGTGCAAAAGCTTTTAAGTTTCATTAGGTCCCATTTGTTTATTTTTATTTCCATTTCTCTAGGAGGTGGGTCAAAAAGGATCTTGCCGTGATTTATGTCATAGAGTGTTCTGCCTATGTTTTCCTCTAAGAGTTTGATAGTGTCTGGCCTTATGTATATGTCTTTAATCCATTTTGAGTTTATTTTTGTGTATGGTGTTAAGGAGTGTTCTAATTTCATTCTTTTACACCTAGCTGTCCAGTTTTCCCAGCACCACTTATTGAAGAGGCTGTCTTTTCTCCACTGTATATTCTTGCCTCCTTTATCAAAGATAAGGTGACCATATGTGCGTGGGTTTACCTCTGGGCTTTCTATCCTGTTCCATCGATCTATATTTCTGTTTTTGTGCCAGTACCATACTGTCTTGATTACTGTAGCTTTGTAGTACAGTCTGAAGTCAGGGAGCCTGATTCCTCCAACTCTGTTTATCTTTCTCAAGATTGCTTTGGCTATTTGGGGTCTTTTGTGTTTCCATACAAATTGTGAAATTTTTTGTTCTAGTTCTGTGAAAAATGCCAGTGGTACTTTGATAGGGATTGCATTGAATCTGTAGATTGCTTTGGGTAGTAGAGTCATTTTCACAATGTTGATTCTTCCAATCCAAGAACATGGTATATCTCTCCATCTATCTGTATCATCTTTAATTTCTTTCATCAGTGTCTTATAATTCTCTGCCTACAGGTCTTTTGTCTCCTTTACTCCTAGACATTTCATTCTTTTTGTTGCAGTGGTAAATGGGAGTGTTTTCTTAATTTCACTTTCAGATTTTTCATCATTAGTGTATAGGAATGCAAGAGATTTCTGTGCATTAATTTTGTATCCTGTTACTTTACCAAATTCATTGATTAGCTCTAGTAGTTTTCTGGCAGCATCTTTAGGATTCTCTATGTATAGTATCATGTCATCTGCAAACAGTGACAGCTTTACTACTTCTTTTCCAATTTGGATTCCTTTTATTTCTTTTTCTTCCCTGATTGCTGTGGCTAAAACTGCCAAAAGTATGTTGAATAAGAGTGGTGATAGTGGGCAACCTTGTCTTGTTCCTGATCTTAGTGGAAATGGTTTCAGTTTTTCACCATTGAGCACGATGTTGGCTGTGGGTTTGTCATATATGGCCTTTATTATGTTGAGGAAATTTCCTTGTATGCCTATTTTCTGGAGGGTTTTTATCATAAATGGGTGTTGAATTTTGTCGAAAGCTTTCTCTGCATCTATTGAGATGATCATATGGTTTTTCTCCTTCAATTTGTTAATATGGTGTATCACATTGATTGATTTGGGTATCTTGAAGAATCCTTGCATTCCTGGGATAAACCCCACTTGATCGTGGTGTATGATCCTTTTAATGTGCTGTTGGATTCTGTTTGCTAGTATTTTGTTGAGGATTTTTGCATCTTTCAGTGATATTGGCCTGTAGTTTTCTTTTTGGTGACATCTTTGTCTGGTTTTGGTATCAGGGTGATGGTGGCCTCATAGAATGAGTTTGGGAGTGTTCCTCCCTCTACTGTAGTTTGGAAGAGTTTGAGAAGGATAGGTGTTACCTCTTCTCTAAATGTTTGACAGAATTCGCCTGTGAAGCCATCTCCTCCTGGGCTTTTGTTTGTTGGAAGATTTTTTTTTTTTTTTTTTGCCATACGCGGGCCTCTCACTGTTGTGGCCTCTCCCGTTGCGGAGCACAGGCTCTGGATGCGCAGGCTCAGCAGCCGTGGCTCACAGGCCCAGCCGCTCCATGGCATGTGGGATCTTCCCGGACCGGGGCACGAACCTGTGTCCCCTGCATCGGCAGGCGGACTCCCAACCACTGCGCCACCAGGGAAGCCCTTGTTGGAAGATTTTTAATCAACAGTTTCAATTTCAGTGCTTGTGATTGGTCTGTTCATATTTTCTATTTCTTCCTGGTTCAGTCTTGGAAGGTTGTGCATTTCTAAGAATTTGTCCATTTCTTCCAGGTTGTCCATTTTATTGGCATATAGTGCTTGTAGTAATCTCCCTTTTTTCTTGATGAGTCTGGCTAATGGTTTATCCAATTTTGTTTATCTTCTCAAAGAACCAGCTTTTAGTTTTATTGGTCTTTGCTATCATTTCCTTCATTTCTTTTTCATTTATTTCTGATCTGATCTTTATGATTTCTTTCCTTCTGCTAACTTTGGGGTGTTTTTGTTTTTCGTTCTCTAATTGCTTTAGGTGTAAGGTTAGGTTGTTTAGGTGGATGTTTCTGGTTTCTTCAGGTAGGATTGTTTTGCTATAAACTTCCCTTTAGACCTGCTTTTGCTGCATCCCCTAGGTTTTGGGTTGTCGTGTTTTCATTGTCATTTGTTTCTAGGTATTTTTTTATTTCTTCTTAGATTTTTTCAGTGATCTCTTGGTTATTAAGTAGTGTATTGTTTAGACTCCATGTGTTTGTATTTTTTACAATTTTTTCCTGTAATTGATATCTAGTCTTGTAGTGTTGTGCTCGGAAAAGATACGTGATACGATTTCAGTTTTCTTAAATTTACCAAGGCTTGATTTGTGACCCAAGATATGATCTGTCCTGGAGAATGTTCCATGTGCACTTGAGAAGAATGAGTATTCTATTGTTTTTGGATGGAGTGTCCTATAAATATCAATTAAGTCCATCTTGTTTAATGTATCATTTAAAGCTTGTGTTTCCTTATTTATGTTCATTTTGGATGATCTGTCCATTGGTGAAAGTGGGGTGTTAAAGTCCCCTACTATTATTGTGTTACTGTCGATTTCCCCTTTTATGGCTGTTAGCATTTGCCTTATGTATTGAGGTGCTCCTATGTTGGGTGCATAAATATATACAATTGTTATATCTTCTTTGGATTGATCATTATGTAGTGTCCTTCTTTGTCTCTTGTAATAGTCTTTGTTTTAAAGTCTATTTTGTCTGATATGAGAATTGCTACTCCAGCTTTCTTTTGATTTCCATTTGCATGGAATATCTTTTTCCATCCCCTCACTTTCAGTCTGTATGTGTCCCTAGGTCTGAAGTGGGTCTCTTGTAGACAGCATATATACGGGTCTTGTTTTTGTATCCATTCAGCCAGTCTGTGTTTTTTGGTTGGAGCGTTTAATCCATTTACATTTAAGGTAATTATCGATATGTATGTTCCTATTCCCATTTTCTTAATTGTTTTGGGTTTGTTATTGTAGGTCTTTTCCTTGTCTTGTGTTTCATGCCTAGAGAAGTTCCTTTAGCATTTGTTGTAAAGCTGGTTTGGTGGTGCTGAATTCTGTTAGCTTTTGCTTGTCTGTAAAGGTTTTAGTTTCTCCGTCAAATCTGAATGAGATCCTTGCTGGGTAGAGTAATCTTGGTTGTAGGGTTTTCTCCTTCATCACTTTAAATATGTCCTGCCGCTCCCTTCTGGCTTGCGGAGTTTCTGGTGAAAGATCAGCTGTTAACCTTATGGGGATTCCCTTGTATGTTATTTCTTGTTTCTTGTTTTTCCCTCGCTGCTTTTAATATGTTTTCTTTGTATTTAATTTTTGATGGTTTGATTAATATGTGTCTTGTTGTGTTTCTCCTTGGATTTATCCTGTATGGGACTCTCTGTGCCTCCTGGACTTGATTAACTATTTCCTTTCCCATATTAGGGAAGTTTTCAACTATAATCTCTTCAAATATTTTCTCAGTCCCTTTCTTTTTCTCTTCCTCTTCTGGAACCCCTGTAATTCAAATGTTGGTGTGTTTAAAGTTGTCCCAAAGATCTCTGAGACTGTTCTCAATTCTTTACATTCTTTTTCTTTATTCTGCTCTACAGTAGTTATTTCCAGTATTTTATCTTCCAGTTCACTTACCTGTTCTTCTGCCTCAGTTATTCTGCTATTGCTCCCTTCTAGAGAATTTTTAATTTCAATTATTGTGTTGTTCATCACTGTTTGTTTGCTCTTTAGTTCTTTTAGGTCCTTGTTAAATGTTTCTTGTATTTTCTCCATTCTATTTCCAAGATTTTGGATCATCTTTACTATCATTACTCTGAATTCTTTTTCAGGTAGACTGCCTATTTCCTCTTCATTTGTTCGGTCTGGTGGGTTTTTATCTTGCTCCTTCATCTGCTGTGTGTTTCTCTGTTTTCTCATTTTCCTTAACTTACTGTGTTTGGGGTCTCCTTTTTGCAGGCTGCAGGTTCATAGTTCCCGTTGTTTTTGGTGTCTGTTCCCAGTGGCTAAGGTTGGTTCAGTGGGTTGTGTAGGCTTCCTGGTGGAGGGGACTAGTACTAGTGCCTGTGTTCTGGTGGATGAGGCTGGATCTTGTCTTTCTGGTGTGCAGGTCCACGTCTGGTGGTGTGTTTTGGGGTGTCTATGGCCGTATGATTTTAGGCAGCCTCTCTGCTAATGGATAGGGTTGTGTTCCTGTCTTGCTAGTTGTTTGGCATAGGGTGTCCAGCACTGTAGCTTGCTGGTCGTTGAGTGGAGCTGGGTCTTGGCGTTGAGATGGAAGTCTCTGGGAGATTTTTGCCATTTGATATTATGTGGAGCTGGGAAGTCTCTTGTAGACCAATGTCCTGATCTTGGCTCTCCCACCTCAGAGGCACAGCACTGATACCTGGCTGGCGCACCAAGAGCCTGTCATCCACACGTCAAAGACGGTACTTGATGAGATTCCACCAGTGCCAGCAGAAGACAGATGATGGTTGAGGCCAAGGTATCACCCTCTTACCTCATGTCGAAGACCAACATTTTTTTAGCTGCACCCCCAAAGAAACGTATAGCAGGGAAGTTAAGACCTAGATGTCCACTTGCAAGAGTCAACAGAAGCTCTGGAGTGGCTAGATTGTGGAGCACAAACCGTGGGTCCGAAGGCAACACGGGAAACGTTCACACACGCATGTAAAAGGGTCTCCCGCACTCTCGTCCAGTCTCATACCCTTTCCTTTTCCTAATCTTGTGTTTACAAAGTCGTTTGGCAAGGCTTTCAGTAGAGTGCAAATACTCCTAAGAGATTAGACTCCCCCAAAACAAAACAAAACCTGATTGCAGACCACTGACACCTGCACTTCAGGAACAGCAATGTCAGTGAACACGGAAGATACGGAGTTTTTTAGCAGAGAGACGAAAAAAAAAAAAAAAACCCAGCTGGTTCCATGAAAATCAACCAAGCAAAAGGTTAAGAAGCAGAGAACTATCGAACCTGGTGCTTTGGTAACAAGGGTGACTTCTGAAGTAGCTCTCCTAACAACACAGCCTTCTTCACTCAGCGGACGCGCAAGAGTGGCCAACATATTTTAAAAATCTTAGGTTTTACCATTAAATGCCTAGAAGTAAAATTAAAACTCCGGTGGAAATTTGGGACAGGAATTGAGATTAAGTATGTTTTAATGTTAATTCCTTTTGTTTCATTGTTGACATAGGGTAGAGATACTCAGATGCTCACAAATTTGAGATTCCCCCCTTTGTTCACCTCTTCCGTGTTATGTTATTTCATTTAACCCTCACAGCAACCTTTGTAGTATACATAGCATTAACCTGTTACATATCAAGGAATAGGATCAGGGAGGTTGCTTGACCTTCCCAAGATCACACAGCTACAAAGTGCTGCAGTTGGGACCAGAATTTGGGACTCCTCACTCCATCCCAAGCCTTCTTTCCTGGTTTCCTAACATGCTGACCCAGTAAGAAATTGTTATTGTAGAAATGTATGGTAATCAAACCATTATTTGTACCCTGTGGTTAGGTTTAGAATCAAGGGCGAACATTGAATAGCTGTAACTTGGTTGGTTGAAAAATATAAGGGAGGCAGTGTGATGTGACAGAAGAAAAACTAGATTAAAAATCAAGAGACATCAGTTTACTTTTCTGTAAAATGGTAGTAATAAAACTCATCTTAATTATCTCAGGATATTTTTTAAGGATAATGTATCTGCAAGTGCTTCTAAGAGGTTAGGATGTTATGAATACTGTATTCTAAACTTTTAAAGTCTTTTCCTCAGACTAAAGTAAAGCATGTCATAAAAATGTACACTCCACAAAGGCTGGGACTGTCTTGTTTGTTCTTCACTGAGTTCTCAGTGCCTAAAATAGTGCCTGGGACATGGTAGGCATTTAAAATGTATTGAATTAATGAATGACACTAAACATGATTTATATAAACAGACATCTACCTCATCCCCCTTCTGTTTGTTTGTTTTTCCTTCAGTAAATAATATAGGTCACATACCTACAGTACCTAGGGCTTCCACTAGATGTCAGGCATATTTCCTTGATTGGGCCATTGTATTTCTTTTCTGGTGAGTTAAGAATATTACGTAAACAACGTTTTTTTCAAATAAACCTCAAAAAAAAAACCAGTTTACTTATTATCAGCACTGTAGCAAGTTTCCTTCTAAGTCTTTGAGAGAAATTGTTTCTTTTGGTCAAAACATTTTTGTGAAACTTCTGACCCTTGAAGAGTCTGATAAACTTTCTGCTAGCCTAATTCAGGCAGTTTGCTGGTGCTTAGGATCTAATTATCTAACCACATAATTCTTTTTCTTTTCTTAAATTTATTTTATTTTATTTATTTTCTTTTGGGCTGTGTTGGGTCTTCCTTGCTGTGCGTGGGCTTTCTCTAGTTGTGGCGAGCGGGGGCTACTCTTTGTTGCAGTGCACCGGCTTCTCATTGCGGTGGCTTCTCTTGTTGTGGAGCATGGGCTCTAGGCACGCGGGCTCAGTAGTTATGGCTCACGGGCTCTAGAGTGCAGACTCAGTAGTTGTGGTGCACGGGCTTTGTTCCTCCGCGGCATGTGGGATCTTCCTGGACCAGGGCTCAAACCTGTGTCCCCTGCATTGGCAAGAGGATTATTAACCACTGCGCCACCAGGGAGGCCCTAACCACATAATTCTTATATCAGATTTCTTTAATTAGAAATTCATCACCATTACATTTCAGTTTATGGTTTATTTATTTATTTCTGATGTCAGCTCAGTATATTTGTTCCTCTGAATTCCAGCAAGGAAGAGCATGACTGGTGTCCCCCTCTATACATATGTGGCTGATCTGTTCTCTTAAACAGCAGTTACTGCAGCCCACAGGCTAAATCCAGCCTGTCACCTGTTTTTGTCTGGCCCATGACCTATAAGAATGATTTTTTTATATTTTTGAATGGTTGAAGAGAAATAAACAGGAGAATTATATTTTGTGAAAGTTATATGAAATTCAGATTTCAATGTCCATAAATAAACATTTATTGGGATACAGCCATGCTAATTAGCCATGCTAATTCCTTTACGTATTGTCTATGGCTGCTTTTGGGCTACAATGGCAAAATTGGGTCTTTGTGACTGAAATCGTGTGACCCTCAAAGCCTAAAATATTTATTATCTGGCTCTTCACAGAAAAGTTTGCCAATCCCTACTCTTGAAAAAGGGTTGATAAAAACTGCAAATTTAGGGCACTTTGTGCTTCTTGGTATTCATTTTTCTGAATGATCATCATATTCTTTGGTTTGATGGTCCAGGGTTTTTTTTGTTTTGTTTTGTTTTTTCCCACCCAAGCATAAAGGTTAATTTGGTAACTTCTGTTAAAACATTTGGATAAAGTTTTATTACTTAGAAACCAGATTACCTTCTTCCTGTTTCTCGCAGCAAGTGCCTAAATACATGTGTAGCACGTTTGAACAGCTAAACTAACCAGTTTCCTTCACACCTTGTATCAAAACAGAATTACTTAGACAATTAAAAAACTTAAATTATAAAAGTATAATTAAAATAACACTTCAATATGGCTCTTAATTGTCGTATTTTAACTACTCTTCTGTTTAATACTGACTTAGACTATGCATAAGCACTACCTTGATTTAATCAAGCCATATCTGTCCTCTTTGTTGCTTTTCTATACCAAGACATAGTTTATTTTTTGAACTTTAGACAACTATGCTTTAAACATCTGGTGCTTTCAGTGTTTGTGAACTTTTTAGTATAATGCAAAAATTCTGCCAGTTTTGTTCTTATTCATGATGACTTTAAGTAGATCAGTAAGAATTCACCAGACCAGGAATAATCTAAAACCATTTGTAACCCTATGAGAAAACAGGTCTAACTTCTTGTTTATGTTGTTTAGTTATTTAAGCACATATTTCTGACACTTCTTTTAAAATAATGGATGAATTTGGAATTTGAAATGACTTTTGTGACAAGGGTACTTCTGGCTAATTGTCCTGTGCCAAACCAAATGCCTTATTGTTTGCAACTTTTTTTATGAGCCAAATTTGTTTTTTTTCAATGAGAGTTATTAACTGCTTTTACTATATTTCAAAATAAATTGTTATAGAATTTATGATATTGATAAGTTGATCTGGACTGAAATCACTCTCTTCCACAAGTATTTACTGAATGTGATTGTGAGTGGGGCTCTGTGGGTGCTGAGGAGAGTCTTATTTGAGGAAACCAGCAAGATGATACTTTTCTCTTAGATTCCTAGGTGAATCTAATGTTCTAGTCACTTGAAAGGAGTATCAGATTCATTCTGGTCTCCTGAGGCTGAACCTATTTGGAAGGTTATAATTTTGAGCTATTTCCAACAGGCAAGTCATACTTTGGCTCTTAGATCATAGCTCATCTGGTATTAATTCTGTCTTGTGTTTTGCCGTAATGATTTTGAAAAACCTAGGCATGGTGACACAGTCTGCTCACTAGTGGGCCATCAGATATCTAACATTTCAGGTTTATCTAATTTGACCTTTTGAGAAAAGAAAAGCTGCTTTTTATTCTATTTAGATAACCTAGAATGTGAAGGCTCTTATTTTGCTGGGATGATTTTGAAAACCTAGCAGCTGAGGAACACAAGATTCTCTTAGATCCTTGAGCTTCACTCAGTTCTGGTTTGGGTGTTGTCTGTTTGGCTCCATTTCAGGCTGAAGGTCCCAGATAATCATTCTCTTCTGGTCTTTGGGTAGCTGGCCCGGGAAGTGTATCTCTCCAAAAAAGAAGGAGGGAGCACAGAGGGCACTGGTACCAAGGGTCATGCATCATGTGAGATAGTCCTAGGAATAGGGTAAGATTTTTGCCTGAACTTTGTGTGTGTGTGTGTGTGTGTGTGTGTGTGTGTGTGTGTGTGTGTGTTGGGGACGGGAGAACTTGCATATATTCAGAAACCCACACATGTGAGTATATATGTGTGGTTCCTGTGTGTGTGTGTGATGGAGAGGCATGGTCATGTGAATAGCAAATGTGGTGATTGATTATGATGCAGTAAGGAGAAATAGCATTATTTAATACAACCATACTCAAGGTTTAATCCTAGGAGGATAATTATTTATAAGTGGTTGTGACTTTGATCAGCTCAGTTTCACCCACCCCTTAGGATTTTTCTCACTCTGTTTAGCACTGTACTGCCATAAAACAGTCTGCTTTTAAACTCTAAATCTAGCATTGCCCAAACATCATCCCTTGGTTTTCTCTCTTTGTTTTTAATTGTGGTAAAATACACATAACATAAAATTTACCATCTTAACCATTTTTAAGTGCACAGTTCAGTAGTGTTAAGTATATTTACATTGCTGTGAAACAGATCTCCAGAACTTTTTCAACTTGCAAATCGAAAACAATATATCCATTAAACATCAACTCCTCTTTACCAGGATCCTCTGGTAACCACCATTCTACTTCCTCTTTCTATGAATTTGAGTACCTAAGATACCTCATATAAGTAGAATCATATATTATTTGTCTTTATGTGACTGTCTTATTTCACATAGCATAATGTCCTCATGGTTCATCCATGTTCTAACATGTGTCAGGATTTCCTTGCTTTTTAAGGCTGAATAATATTCAATTGTAGGTATATACCACATTTTGTTTGTCCATTCCTTTGCCAACAGACATGTGGGTTGTTTCCACCTTTTGGCTCTTCTGAATAATGCTATGAAGATGGGTGTACAAATATGTCTTTGAGACCCTGCTTTTAGTTCTTTGGGTTATATTCCCAGAGGTTGGATTGCTAGATGATATGGTAGTTCTATTTTTAGTTTTTGAGGAATCTCCATACTGTTTTCCATAGTGGTTGCACCATTTTACCATTCCATGAACAAAGTATAAGGGTTCCAGTTTCTCCACATCCTTACCAACACTTGTTATTTTCTGCTTTGATTTGTTTTATTTTTAAGTTACCCTAATGGGTATGAGGTAATAGAACATTGTGGTTTTGATTTGTCTTTTTTTTTTTTTTTTTTT
>RJWK010070180.1:0-10969 GCA_004363435.1 Platanista minor | reverse complement strand
ACCACAATGTTCACTGCAGCTCTAATTACAATAGCCGGGACGTGGAAGCAACCTACATGTCCATCGACACATGAATGGATAAAGCAGATGTGGCACATATATACAATGGAATATTATTCAGCCATAAAAAGGAACGAAATCGAGTTATTTGTAGTGAGGTGGATGGACCTAGAGACTGTCATACAGGGTGAAGTAAGTCAGAAAGAGAAAATCAAATATCATATGCTAACACATATATATGGAATCTAAAAAAAAAATGGTTCTGAAGAACCTAGGGATTCAGATGCAGACGTAGACAATGGACTTGAGGACACGGGGAGGAGGATGGGTAAGCTGGGATGAAGTGAGAGAGTGGCACGGACTCTCATATATACACTACCAAATGTAAAATAGGTTGCTAGTGGGAAGCAGCCATACAGCACAGGGAGATCAGCTCAGTGCTTTGTGTCCACCTAGAGGCCTGGGATAGGGAGGTTCGGAGGAAGATGCAAGAGGGAGGAGATATGGGGATATATGTATATGTATAGCTGATTCACTTTGTTATACTGCAGAAACTAACACACCGTTGTAAAGCAATTGTACTCCAATAAAGATGTTAAAAAAAAAGTTAGCTGAAGAGGAAAGAAAAGGGGGGTGGGAAACTTTGGAGCATATTTAAAGAAGAAAGACAACCCCAGTTTGGCTATACCTGTGGCTCCCAGTCCTAGCTGGAAGGATATAAAGACATATTGTTGTCTGGGTGCCACTGCAATCCAACTAAATAAGAATCTCTGAAGGTGATTCTGATTACTTATACTTCCTTCCCTGGTGATTTCAATGAATATTAAAAGTACCTTGGTTAGACTGTAAAGTGTAAGAGAGTTGTGGACTAAAACCAGGGTCTTACTGTGGAAAATATTAAATGAGATATTTGTAATTTGTAGAGAATTATTGAATCTCTTTTAAGGAGCTGTCCCCAGCAGAGCCCATGTAGAAGTATATACCTTCAGTTTCCAGACTAGTTCCTGAACCTTCCACCTGGACCTTGTTCTCAAGCCTGACCCTGTATCTCTGTACTTGCTCAACCTTCCACCACATTATGTGACCCAAAAGGAGGATAAACATCCCTTTAGGTGCTGCCCCTCCATCTCAGCAGTGCAGTCTCAGACCAACTCGGTCTCAGACCCCTCCAGCTTCATGCTGTACAAGTAGCACGCCTCTCCCCTCAGCCTGTGTGCCCTGCTCTGTGGGCAGACTCATGGTGAAAGGTTGGGGTGAGAGAGACAAGTGGAGTTAAACTAACGAGCAACACAACGGGGCTCTGTGAACTATTGTCACCACTAATGTTGTCCCCGTAATGTTCTGATTCCTTAAAAGTGATTGTCTCTCACCTCAGCCATGATCTTTCCCATCTTTCCTTTCTATCTTACACAATATAATCATCACATTTTCCCAAAAGACTTTCCTAACCACCCCACCTCTTGCTCAAAGTCCCCTAGTGCTGCTATCGTGTACCATTATTTTGCATTTAACATGCTATAATTTTCTTTTCTTCAAGGTGCGTATGTTCTCTATCTTACTTACCTTTTTGTATGTTTAGCTGTTATATTGCAAGGTTATCTCATCTTTACACTTCTTTATTACCCTGGGAATGCATAGCAGGCTGCCTTGCATGTAGTGGATGTTCAGTTGGAATTTGCTGATTGGATTTCCTCCAAGCATCACTGCTCAGTCCACGGGCATAAAATCTAAACCCTGCTAAGCATCATTCTGGGGGGCTTGATTTTTCCCCCTGATTTACCAGGGCTTATTCAGTCTCCCTTTACTCTTCAGAAGCCAGACTCCACGTTTCTTACCTCCTTCAGCACACACAGTCATTTCAGTCATCTGACCAACCTCAGTCTGCCTTTTCTCTGCTTAGCTCGAAGATCACTGGCAAATTCAAATTTACATTTTTAATCAGCATTGCATTGGATTTTTACTCTATTATTCGAGTTCCTCTTACATTTAAGCTACTACTTGGTGTATGGTGACAGTGTAAATGTAAATAAGAAAGTAATTTGCTTTTCTTCACCTTTAAAAAACATCCTTAAGCCTTAGAGAATCTTATACGAAGCAATATTGCTTTTTCTTCCTTACATGGAAACGTTACCATTTATTTTTAAGGTGAAAACAAAGGCTCTCCTAGGGCAAAACCCTCCTTATTCTAAGCCCCTTCTAGAAACAAACATCATTTAAATTCAGTTACAGCTTTTGCCCAGTGTGCACTTCCAGAGGGAGGGGAAGCTGTGCACTTAATTTGCTCTGTTCCTCTCAGCTCCATGATGCTCTTCCCCTGTAATTCTTGTCCATCATAATATGTCCTTGACCCTGGAATAGGGTGTCTACTTTCTCTCTACGTGGATAAATCTGATCTTGGCTAAGCTGCCCAACTCTGGGAAGACCCAAGCTCTGTGATGGTTGCATGGAGCTGATATACCTTCCAGCTTTCTGTTACAATCTTACTTCCTATGCATCAGCGTTCCCCCATCCCAAGTGTAAGGCTTCCCCTATCATCCAAGTGAACCGCACAACCAAGTGAATATCCTTAACCGTCCCCTGGTTTAGGCTCTTTGTTGCCCTCTTCCGATGTTCTCTGACACTGACACACCACACCAGGAACGCTAGAAGTGAGCCTTCATCTCTCCCCTCTCTCTGCTTTCCCACTCCCAAGTCTGACAGCCCCTGAATAATCTTAAAATGAACCTGAGAATTTGATGATCTGAAATGGAATACAAATTACCTCTTCTCTTCAAATTAACTGAAAATGTAAAGTGACCCCAAACCATAAACATAAAGGCAATGGGATACCCAACAATGTGGGAAGTGGATAAAGGTCTGCAGGAAGTGCCTCTGCAGGGCAGCTGAGGGAGGAGATGAATTCTAAGGCACAGGCTCCACCAGCTCTGCCACAAAGTAAGCATAATTATACCTCTAGACTATTTTAGTAAGCAAGTAACAAAAATAATTAGCACTCATATTGTGTCAGACACTGTGCTGAATGTCACATATATTTCACCTTTTAATCCTCATAATACCCACAGGAGATAGACACTATCCTAGCCCAGGTTTACAGATGGAAAAATTGATATCATGGCTATGGAGGCACTTTTTAAAATATTGCAGTGTGCTGTACTTGACTGAGATATTGACTTAGAATAATAGAAACTGAAGCCAAGAAAAATAACCACATGTTGAATATGTTACAGGAAAAATAAAGAGAATGCAGCAAACAGAGCCAGGACTGGAGCCAGAAGGTCCTGAGGGGTATGGGGAGGAAAGTGCCGGACAGTTGGGGCAAACTGAAGCTCAGGAGAGGAAGCTGTGGGAGTCTTGTAGGGAAGGGCATGGATGTAGTGCTGAAGACACAGCTGTAGGCTCAGGCTTCCTATATTTCGGTCTTATTTTGGCCAATTATGAGCTGCCTCAGGCACTTAACGTTTATAAAATGAAGACAGTAACAAAGCCTACCTTGATGGATTATTATAGATAAAACACTTAGCAGAATGCCTGCTATACAGTCAGTGCTCAATACGTGCTATATTAATGACTTAACCGCTTGTGAATCTACACAGGTTTTCTCTCAGCAGGGAAGCTCAAATGTCACAGCACCAGCAAATCATTTAACATGTAGATAGCACTGGGATGACATTTTTAAGAAACCAAAGGAAATAGCAGTCAGAGAGAAGCGCAGGTCAGAGTTCCAGGGATGTAGGATGACATATTCATAGACACTTGCAGGTGGCCCCAAGGGTGACCTTGGACAAAAGGAAAGTCCAAAGGAAAGAAAAGGGGAAAACTGCAGTTTCCTTTCTTTTCTGTCCTTTTCACACACACACACACACACACACACACACACACACACACACACAGAGTGGCATAGACTTTCTCCTACAACTGAACAGATTTGCTTCCCACCTCCTCCTTTGGGCTGTCTTCACATGCTAGACAGTGCTCTAACCTATGACTCTACCCAAGAACCTCCCTAAGGTATCAGACAGCTAATAAACAACAGGTAAGGCCACCTTACTGGTGAACACGAGAGTGAATCAGCAGTTGCAACAGTGCAGAGCACTGGATGGGAACCATCTGTCTAGCAGGGAGGGTTTAATGCGACTGATTCTTAAAGCAAAATTTAGCATGCATCTGATGACCCAGAGCTGGCTAGCTCCCCCTGCTTTTTACTTCAGAACAGGGACAGAGACTATAACGATTTGAAGATTTCTTGAAGATTAACTTTGGTTATTTTTGTTACTCCCTAGCTGTTTTTCGTAATGTTTCACAATAAAATCCTTAAAAAGAAAAAGAATAGTTTGTTTATTTCAAACATATAAAGGAAGAGCAAGGAGGGTGGTACATTTTTAAATCTACTTCACACACTGTCTCCTCCGAAAGGGAATTCCTTAGAAAACATCTAGTGTCACAAACCAAAGAGTGGTGGTGGCCCTGTCTGAGGACTTAACTTACCTGAGGAAGAAAGCACAGGTGGGTGTAAGGAACAAGGGAGAAACTTCTCTGTATATGAACAGGGAAGATGGAGTTAGCTGAACTTTCTCTGGCCATAAACCAAACCATACACCAGATTGGGCTGTCTCTATTTTTCCTGCCTACTTGGTTTTTTTTTTAACTTCCAGATGGACAGGCACTGAAGTCTTGAGGAAATAGTTTCTCTTCACTCCAGATCTCTGCTTGGCTGAAGCTGTACAGACAGCTTGAAATTTGCATCTCTATCACTCTTCTCTGATGCCTTCTTCAAAAACTCTTGGAATCATTGCCTCTAGCTGACTTCTTACATTTCAGTTGGAACTTCATTTTAGAAAAGACCATCACTTCTCATGAATATCAGAGTTTGTTCTTTCTGTGTGTGTGCTCTTTTTTGACCTTCCCTGGCTGAACAACCTGTAGTTGACAGAAAGACTTCATTTTCCCTCCAGCTAAGTTAAATCATTAGCAGTAACTTCAAATTTAGAAAACCCCAATCCCTTACAATTTTTTAAATGATTGATTTTTCTGAGTGTTCTGAGTAAAATCATTTTGTAAAGTCACTCAAGTTATGTTAATTCAAAACTGTTTCCTCTGGCTTTGTAGTTTTTAAACAATGTTGGACTAAACATATACCTCCAGGAATAGTAATGTCTTAAATATTAAGAGCAATTGTCTACTTCATGTAAGGGGAGAGCCCTGAGCCAGATCTTTGCCTCTCTGACTTTCCTCCCAGAGGCCCAGAGGCTGCCTTTATTCTTTTTTTTTTTCCCCCACGCACAAACACTGTATTTTATTTTTACAAGAGATAAGTAAACTGACACCAAGCATTGTAAATGGATGACCACAACAAAAGCAAAAATGATTGCAATTACCAAACACGAAACACACTCATACTATGTCATAATATTGACATTCAGTCCAGTAATCCTCCACTGTAACAGCTCCTTTACTTTGCAGTGAAAATTGATTTGCCTATTTTTTGCCTCTGAGTCCTTGTGGGATTTTTTTTATTATTCAAACAAAATCACAAGAATTATAATCAGTTCACTCAGTCACATGTAATTAATTAATTTTTTTTTCATCTTGATCTTTTGTTAGCACTTTTATTAATTCATCAGTTTTCCATTAGAGTTCTGAAAATGCTTATTTATTCAGTTCAGCAGTATAGTCAGTTACCAGAAATCTGTACTTGTCAGAGTCTTTTCCATGAATTCCTTGAAGATGAAACCCGTTTTTAAGAACATATTTGCAAAAGCATCAGAATACACCCCCAACTGTCTGTAAATGACAAAAGACTTAAAAATGACCACAGTTAAAGATTTGATGAGAGTTCATAATGATGCAATTGACAAGGAAATTTAGTTATTTCTGAGATATACATTTTAGAGTAATAACTAGAATTATGACTTATAACATTATACCAGAACATATAAAATTTTTAGATATTTCATGTAATGTCTGAAACATTTATATTAACATAATTACATGCAAATAACCCAAAGAAAGTTTAGTATTAGTTGTTTTTTTGTTTCTTTGTTTCTTTGTTTTATACTGCAGGTTCTTACTAGTCATCAATTTTATACACATCAACATATACACGTCAATCCCAATCGTCCAATTCAGCACACCACCATCCCCACCCCACCGTGGTTTTTTAGCCAGACTCATCAAAAAACGGAGGGAGAGGACTCAGCCACATAGCACAGGGAGATCAGCTCGGTGCTTTGTGATCACCTGGATGGGTGGGATACGGAGGGTGGGAGGGAGGGAGACGCAAGAGGGAGGAGATATGGGAACATATGTATATGTATAATTGATTCACTTTGTTATAAAGCAGAAACTAACACCATTGTAAAGCAGTTATACTCCAATAAAGATTAAAAAAAAAAAAAAGGACTCAAATCAATAAAATTAGAAATGAAAAGGAGAAGTTACAACAGACACCGCAGAAATACAAATCATCCTAAGAGACTACTACAAGAAACTCTATGCCAATAAAATGGACAACCTGGAAGAAATGGACAAATTCTTAGAAATGTATGACCTTCTAAGACTGAACCAGGAAGTAACAGAAAATATGAACACACCAATCACAAGTAATGAAATTGAAACTGTGATAAAAATCTTCCAACTAACAAAAGTCTAGGACCAGGTAGCTTCACAGGTCAATTCTATCAAACATTTAGGGAAGAGCTAACACCCATCCTTCTCAAACTCTTCCAAAACATGGCAGAGAAAGGAAAACTCCCAAACAAATTCTATGAGGCCACCATCACCCTGATACCAAAACCAGACAAAGATACTACAAAAAAAGAAAATTACAGACCAATATCACTGATGAATATAGATGCAAAAACCTCAACAAAATACTAGTACACAGAATCCAACAACACATTAAAAGGTTCTTACACCATGATCAAGTGGGATTTATCCCAGAGATGTAAGGATTCTTCAATATATGCAAATCAAACAATGTGATACACCATATTAACAAATTAAAGAATAAAAAACATATGATCATCTCAGTAGATGCAGAAAAAGCTTTTGACAAAGTTCAACACCGATTTATGATAAAAGCTCTACAGAAAGTGGGCATAGAGGGAGCCTACTTCAATATAATAAAGACCATATACGAGAAACCCACAGCAAACATCATTCTCAATGGTGAAAAACTGAAAGCATTTCCTCTAACATCAGGAACAAGACAAGGATGTCTACTCTCACCACTATTATTCAACATACATTTGGAAGTCCTAGCTATGGCAATCAGAGAAGAAAAAGAAATAAAAGGAATCCAAATTGGAAAAGAAGAAGTAAAACTGTCACTGTTTGCAGATAACATGATACTATATATAGAAAATCCTAAAAATGCCACCAGTAAACTACTAGAGCTAATCAATGAGTGTGGTAAGGTTGGAGGGTACAAAATTAATGCACAGAAATTGCTTGCATTCCTATACAATAATGATGAAAAATCTGAAAGAGAAATTAAGGAAACACTCCCATCTACCATTGCCACAAAAAGAATAAAATACCTAGAAATAAACCTACCTAGGGAGACAAAAGACCTGTATGCAGAAAACTTTAAGAAACTGATGAAAGAAATTAAAGATGATACCAAGAGATGGAGAGACATACCATGTTCTTGGATTGGAAGAATCAATATTGTGAAAATCACTATACTACCCAAAGCAATCTACAGATTCAATGCAATCCCTATCATATTACCAATGGCATTTTTTACAGATCTAGGACAAAAAATCTTAAAATTTGTAGGAGACAAAAAAGACCCCGAATAGCCAAAGCAGTCTTGAGGGAAAAAAACGGAGCCGGAGGAATTAGACTCCCTGACTTCAGAATATGCTATTAAGCTACAGTAATCAGGACAATATGTTACTGGCACAAAAACAGAAATATAGATCAATGGAAAGGGATAGACAAGCCCAGAGATAAACCCATGCACCAATGGTAAACTAATCTATGACAAAGGATGCAAGGATATACAATGGAGAAAGGACAGTCTCTTCAATAAGTGGTGCTGGGAAAACTGGACAGCTACATGTAAAAGAATGAAATTAGAACACTCCCTAACACCATACACAAAATTAAACTCAAAATGGATTAGAGACCTAAATGTAAGACTGGACACTATAAAACTCTTAGAGGAAAACAAAGGAAGAACACTCTTTGACATAAATCACAGGAAGATTCTTTTTGATCCACCTCCTAGAATAATGGAAATAAAAATAAAAATAAACAAACGGGACATAATGAAACTTCAAATCTTTTGCACAGCAAAGGAAACCATAAACAAGATGAGAAGACAACCCTCAGAATGGGAGAAAATATTTGCAAAAAACTATTAGACAAAGGATTAATATCCAAAATATATAAACAGCTCATGCAGCTCAATATTAAAAGAACAAGCAACCCAATCCAAAAGTGGGCAGAAGACCTAAATAGACTTTTCTCCAAAGAAGACATACAGATGGGCAAGAAACACATGAAAAGCTGCTCAACATCACTAATTATTAGAGAAATGCAAATCAAAACTACAGTGAGGTATCACCTCACACCAGTGAGAATGGGCATCATCAGAAAAAATCTACAAACAAATGCTGGAGAGCGTGTGGAGAAAAGGGAACCCTCTTGCACTGTTGGTGTGAATGTAAATTGATACAGCCACTATGGAGAACAGTATGGAGGTTCCTTAAACAACTAAAAATAGAATTACCATATGACCCAGCAATCCCACTACTGGGCATATACCCTGGAAAAACCATAATTCAAAAAGACATGCACCCCAATGTTCATTGCAGCACTATTTACAATAGCTAGGACATGAAAGAAACCTAAATGCCTATCAACAGACGAATGGATAAAGAAGATGTGGTACAAATATACAATGGAATATTACTCAGCCATAAAAAGGAATGAAATTGGGTCATTTGTGGAGACGTGGATGCATCTAGAGCATGTCATACAGAGTGAAGTCAGTCAGAAAGAGAAAAGCAAATATCGTATATTAACGTATATATGTGGAACCTAGAAAATGGTACAGATGAACCAGTTTGCCGAGCAGAAATTGAGACACAGGAGTAGAGAAAAAAACGTATGGGCACCAAGGGGGGAAAGCGGCAAGAGGTGGGGATTGTGGTGTGATAAACTGGGAGATTGGGATTGACATGTATACACTGCTGTGTATAAAACGGATAACTAGTAAGAAAAAAAAAAAGATAGCTAGTGGGAAGCAGCCGCATAAAATAGGGAGATCAGCTCGGTGCTTTGTGATCACCTAGAGGGGTGGGATCAGGAGGGTGGGAGGGAGATGCAAGAGGGAGGAGATATGGGGATATATGTATACGTATAGCTGATTCACTTTGTTATAAGGCAGAAACTAACACACCATTGTAAAGCAAATATGCTCCAATAAAGGTGTTAAAATAAATAAATAAATGAATTAATGAAAAAATATGATATACAAATAAAATGTTCTCTCCGTGAATGCTAAAGCTCCTAAAGGCCAAAATTATTTGCTGTTTCAGAAACATCTTTATTAAGGCATATCTGACATGCAATAAGTTATACATATTACTCCCTAAAGAAAAACAGAAACAAAATAAGAGAGTTAGAATTGAAAAAGGAGAGGTAACAACTGACATTGCAGAAATACAAAGGATCATGAGAGATTACTACAAGCAACTCTATGCCAGTAAAATGAACAACCTGGAAGAAATGGACAAATTCTTAGAAAAGCACAACCTTCTGAGACTGAACCAGGAAGAAATAGAAAATATAAACAGACCAATCACAAGCACTGAAATTGAAACTCTGATTAAAAATCTTCCAACCAACAAAAGCCCAGGACCAGATGGCTTCAAAGGTGAAGTCTATCAAACATTTAGAGAAGAGCTAACACCTATCCTTCTCAAACTCTTCCAAGATATAGTAGAGGGAGGAACACTCCCACACTCATTCTACGAGGCCACCATCACCTGATACCAAAACCAGACAACGATGTCACACAAAAAAGAAAACTACAGGCCAATATCACTGATGAACATAGGTGCAAAAATCCTCAGCAAAATACTAGCAAACAGAATCCAACAGCACAGTGAAAGGATCATACACCATGATCAAGTGGGGTTTATCCCAGGAATGCAAGGATTCTTCAATATATGCAAATCAGTCAATGTGATAAACCATATTAACAAATTGAAGGAGAAAAACCATATGATCATCCCAACAGATGCAGAAAAATCTTTTGACAAAATTCAACACCAATTTATGATAGAGTAGAGTATGCATAGAGGGAACTTACCTCAACATAGAGTAGGCATAGAGGGAACTTAACTCAACATAATAAAGGCCATATATGATGAACCTACAGCCAACATTGTTCTCAATGGTGAAAACTTGAAACCACTGCCACTAAGATCGGGAACAAACCAAGGTTGCCCACTCTCACCACTATTATTCAACATAGTTTTGGAAGTTTTAGCCACAGCAGTCAGAGGAAAAAAAAGGAATAAAAGGAATCCAAATCAGAAAAAAAGAAGTAAAACTGTCACTGTTTGCAGATGACATGATACTATACATACAGTATCCTAAAGATGCTACCAGAAAACTACTAGAGCTAATAAATGAATTTGGTAAACTAGCAGGATACAAAATTAATGCATAGGAACCTCTTGCATTCCTATACACTAATAATGAAAAATCTGAGAGAACAACTAAGGAAACCCTTCCATTTACAACAAAATTTACCCTTCCATTGCAACGAAAAGAATAAAATACCTAGGAATAAACCTACCTAAGGAGACAAAAGACCTGTATGCAGCAAACTATAAGACACTGATGAAAGAAATTAAAGATGATACAAACAGATGGAGAGATATACCGTGTTCTTGGATTGGAAGAATCAACATTGTGAAAATGACTATACTACCCAAAGCAATCTACAGAT
>RJWK010070179.1:0-10969 GCA_004363435.1 Platanista minor | reverse complement strand
CGCGAGTTCGTGCCCCGGTCCGGGAAGATCCCACGTGCCGCAGAGCGGCTGGGCCCGTGAGCCATGGCCGCTGAGCCTGCGCGTCCGGAGCCTGTGCTCTGCAGCGGGAGAGGCCACGACAGTGACAGGCCCGCATACCGCAAAAAAAAAAAAGATATTTCTGGTTTTAGATTATTAACTTATTGGACAAAGCAGGATCTGACATGGAGAGACTGGGTGCTCTACATCTAGAGCCAGCACTAGTTAACAAGCATCGAGGGAATAAATCACCAAACTTCTCTGGCTCTCACTTTCCTAATCTGCTAAATGAGTGATGTGGACCAGCCTTCTCAAAGTTTCCTTCAGCCTCCATCATTCCATGGGGAATCTCACCGTGGCTTCTGCATAAAAAGGCTCTAAATCTCCTACAGTGACCTCTCCTCTCTGCCCACACGACCAGCCATCACTCACAGGCCTGCAAACAAAGCTGACATCTGCATTCTACCTTCCCCACCAACGAGAACGTCCAAAGGTTTCTTTGGACTTTTTTCTCTTAGTGATCCGCTGGTACCCAACTCTGACCAGCAGCTTAAACTCTATAATTCTGTTAGAAGTCAGTGCAAAGCTCTCACCAAAGAGTCATTGTACACCGGCGCTGATAGAAACTACCAGCTCTCATCAAGTCGACGGCGCACTTCTTTTCACACAATAACGTCTCTGAAATTATGTGTCCCTCTGTTAACACTTTCTGAGCACTTAACGTTTTACGTCCTTTACATTTGTTCTCTCCTTAAAGCCTCAAAGCAGCCCTTAGAGTACTATTATCTTTTGCGTTTTATGGATGAAGAAAACAAAGTTCAGAGAAGTTGAGAGACTCACCTAAGGTCACACAGGACAAGGGAGGGAAGTGTATGGCCTGAATGATTATGTCCTCAAATCCATATGTTGAAGCCTAACAACCAATGAGATGGTTTTAGGAGGTGGGACTGTTAAGGTTTAGATGAGGTCATGAGGGTGGGGCTCCATGATGGGATTAGTGCCTTTATAAGAAGAGGAAGAGAGACCAGGGCCCTCTCTCTGTCTCTGTCTCTCTCTCCCCCTCCACACCATGAGAGGACACAGCGAGAGGACACAGCCGTCTGCAAGCCAGGAAGTGGGTCCTCACCATTCACTGAATCTGCTGGTGCCTTGACCTTGGACTCCAGAACTGTGAGCACTAATTCCTGCTGTTTAAGCCCCCCAGTCTGTGGTATTTTGTCCTGGCAGCCTAAGCTGACTCATGCAGTAAGAAAACTCCTTTCTCCGAGTTTCAGATTTTTCTCTTTGAGGAGCTTCCACAAAGTAACACTTCCGGTCTCAGGCCCCACCCTCTGCACCAAAGAAGGAGTTACTGACTGCTGGGAGAAACCCACTGGTCCACCTACCTTGATAGAACAGACCTAATTTATTAGTAATTTAACGGTAATTTTTCAGAAGCACAGAAGAGTCACTCCTTTCTAACCTCTCCACCCAGACATCTGCAGGGAGCCATCTGCAGTCAGTGACTGTCACCTGGGGGGTGGAGGGCGGGTGTGGAACCAGTCAGGGGCTGAAGCTCTACAGCTGGCTGGGGGGCAGGGGGCACTCAGAGAATATTAGCAAGAACTCTTCTCAGACCTAAAGTCACATTCTCCAACTGACTCGACTGGTGATATCACTGACATTTTTATCTTCATCTGTCCATCTCCAGTGTCTTGTTTCTTAATTGGTTGTAAAGGGGGGAGGGGGTCGAGGGGGATGGGCTGGCCCCTGCGGAGGAAGGTAGGACCCAAGAGCCCAGGTCTTCCACTCCAGCCCTGGGGCTTTGGGAAAATGATTTAACCTCCCAGGAGTCCGCCTCATCTGTGAAACCCTGGGGTGAAGATTAAGTGTGATAATGTCCCAGCTCAGAGCCTGGCATGTGGTTAAATCTCAGCAAACGGTGGCTCTTTTTATTGATTAGAATGGATAAGGAGGATTTGCTGTCTACTACCATTTATTAGAGAAGATATCTAAGTTTCCTAGAATGAAAGAATAATGTTTGGCATTCATCAAATTATTCTGGCACAGAAGTATCTATTAGGGGAAAAGCAGGGGGAGTTTTCCTTGCTCTTTGCCCAGGAATGGGGCACAGAGGCCGACAAAAGGCGGGAGACGTGCCAGGAGCCCACCCCAGAGTCTGTCTGCAGTGCCATCCTCGTGTGCTCAGCAAAGGGATGCTCTCACATCTGGATTTGGAGGGAACCTGACAGGCTGGGCCGCCCTCAGAAAGAGCAGAAGGAACAGTAAAACAACGTTCCCAGCTCTTACCAGCTGCCCAGAAATTACACAGAGCCACTCGGATAAGGAGGGGAGTCGCTATCTCTACAATGTCCTTATTCCAAAGTGGTTCTGACAGCTCTAAAGACCCTGTGAATCTGGGATTGGGAATGCACATTGACTAGATGACTAGAATGTGATTCTCCACAGACTTTCTCTTTGCCTGATCAAGCCACTCCTGAAATCCATCTTCTTTATTAAATCACCTTGACTGAGGCCCTTACCCACCAATCTTTGTTTTTCCCCTCTGACCCCTGCATGTGACACAGAATGCCCCTAACCGTCTCCCCGAGGTAATCTCTACCCGGTTGATGGAGGCCTGGCTTCAGGGGCAGGGAGGTCATCAGACTCCCCCTTCTTTCAGCTTTCACTAGCTGGGTGGCCTTGGACAAGCTCTTCTGAACCTTAGCTTCTTCACTTGTAACATAGAAATAATAGCCCTGCCCTGTTGTAGTGGGGATGAAATGAGTGAACCTCCATAGAGTCTAGCATCCCCTGACCTGCAGAGAGTGTGGAACATAAACCACCGCTCAGAGCACATCTGCAGGCAAACCCACAACTGCCTGGTGGCACCAGGGACTGTCAGGCTTACCTCCAGCCCACTTCCCCTCTGAAGCCTCCCTGGCTTCCTGGGTAGGGTTCCTGACTTCATAGTCAGTGACACCCTAATATGTTCTCAGACACATGGCTGTCTTAGCGCTGACCAAAGAGATTATGAGCTCTTTAAGGGCGGTAAATACATACTCTTTAAATTAATAGACTCTATTTTTTAGAGCAGTTTTTGGTTTATAGAAAAATGGATCAGAAAGTATAGAGAGTATAGAGAACTATACTCAATATCTTGTAATAACCTAAAATGGGAAAGAATCTTAAAAAGAATATATATATTATATTCAGTTATAGATATATATTATATATACATATAACTGAATCATTTTGCTGTACACTTGAAACTAACACAACATTGTAAATCAACTAGACTTCAATTAATAAAAGAAAGTATAGGGAGTCCCCACATAACCCCTTTACCCCCCAACAGCTTCCCTTACTACTAACATCTACATCAGCGTGGCACATTTGTTACAGTTGCTGAGACAGTACTGATACATGCTTATTCACTACAGCTCACTGCTTACACCGCGGTTTACTCTCCTTCATATACACTTCTCCGGGTTTTGACAGGCGCGATGCCACGCGTCCTCCACCACACTGTCACAGGGTAGTTTCACTGCCCTAAAAATCCTCTGTGCTCCACCAGTTCATCCCTCCCTCCCCTCTAACCCCTGGCACCCACTGAGGTTTCTTCCATCTCCGTAGTTTTGCCTTTTGCAGAATGTCATATAGTTGGATTTATATAGTATGTGTATGTAGCCTTAGGCAGCATGAATTATTTCACTTGTTCTGTCTCTCTGGAATACAGGGCTGGAGAGCAAGTCTGGAAAGTGGTCGAGAAGGAGACCCTGCCTGAACACAGTCCCCCCACCAAGAGTATCCACGTACCCATCAGGCGCCTAAGAGGATGGGATGCTAAAACGTAGCTCAGGCGATCACCTACCCTCCATGGCTGGCAGGAGGTAGGCCCTGCAGTGCTGCCAGCCTGGGGCTGGGATGTGCCTGGGGTGGGCGTGGGGAGGCACGGGTTGTCCAGAGGCTGAACTGAAGCCACGGTCTGAGGCAAAGGAGAATGGAGGCCTTTCAGACCTGAGGTACCTCCTCCCCACAGCCAGTGCTCCTACCAACTCCCCGTTTTCTGACGTGGTCTGCAGAAGTCTCGGCATTCGCCGGCCACATGCTGCTTCAGGACCCACACCAGGAGCTTTCCCTAGACCTCTGTGCCTGAAAACAGTCCTGCATTCTCCACCGGGCAAGTTCCTCAAGACTCAGTCCCCACGTCACAGGCAGGATTGAGTCCATCTCACCTTCCTGCCCACAGGTCCTTTAGGATCGTGCGCTTATCTACATCATCAGCCTGCGAGCTTCGTGGGTCCCTGGTGCCCAGGGTCATCTAGCTTCATATCCAGGATCTAGTAGGCATTCAATGACCATCTGTTGGATTAAATTGGGCTGGAAAAGATTGGATTGGATTGGAGAGAAGTTTAAGCACAATTTCTGTGGCTGACCTGAGATTCAACTCCAAGTTTTCAGCTTTAAATTCAGGACCCTTCCCTACACCTCAGCTGGCAGACACACTGGGGTCGGGGCACCTTTGGGGCGATCCAGAGTAGGTGACGGTGGAAAGTTAATAAGCATCGGAATCAACCAGACCATCGATTTAGGGTCTAATAGGAGCCCAATTTGGACACAAAATTCCCTTTGACTGAAAAGGAAGATCCAGGATCAGAAGGCAGGCGAAATGTCAGAATGTTTCTCAAACTTCCGACTGCAGCCACAGTAAGAAGCATATCTGACATCGTGACCCAGTGACACATGGACGAACACAGACACAGGGAAAGAATATTTACCAGCAACGCTGACCCTCCCCTCTTGCGATGCATCTGAGATTCTCTCCCTCTTAGATTGTTTTATTTGGTGCCGCAGGACCCACACATGGGATGACTCCCACAGGTGGTAAAGCACTGCAGCAAAACGGGATGCGCTGAAAAGTGAAAACTACGGTGTGGTAATCGGGGGGAGCAGATGTGACCCCTCCCCTCTGCCGTTCTCTTATTTCCTCTCCCTTTACGCCTCCTCGTCTCCCTCCTCTAGAGCAAGATGGCTGGTTTCAGCAAGCCATCCTCTTATGCCCGCCTCCCAACAAACAGATGTTATTTCCCTTTGTCTGGAAAATTCTAGGTGTATCTTTAAGCTACTGGACATTTTATTTGACATTATATGTTCTACCTTATCATATATTTGAAAAACCAAAAAGCGGCTCTTTCTCTTCTGTTCTAATATTTCCATCAAACAGCCCAAGAATGCAGAGCTGGAGACTTTTCAGGCTGAACGAGGCTGAGAACAAGACTGATACCATCTTTCCTCAGCCCTCAGGAGGACAAGGCTCCACCCAAATCCTGGACTCCCGGTGGGTGTCTGAGCCCCTTCCTTTCTCAGTCACAATTAACTTTACCGAGTGGTTCAAGAGACCTTCCAAGCCCTCCTTCTGCGTCTTGCCGGTGGCCTGAGTCTACATTCCAGCGCACCAGTCACCCCGGCAGGCAGTCACAAACCTCCTCTGTGCGCTGAAAGCCTTTCTTTCCTGGTAGAAACACTCGCGGAAACCACGGCTAAGAAACAGGCGGCTCTAACCGAAATGGACCATAACCCTTACCTCCTTCCTTCCCTTGAGCTGCCCGCTGTGGCCTCCGCCAGCTCTCGGATTCTCTGCACACAGCCTCCTGCCGGACCAGAAGGCGTGTTGTTCTGGCTTCTGCTCATCCAATCTGCTTGGTCACTCAAGCTTTGTGAACAGTCATGGGCCCAAGACGACGGCTCCCAGGGCTTCTCCGCTCTCTGACCAAGCTCCCTCTCGGGCTTCCAGCTTCTGCTCAGTCCTCTTTCAAACGATGATGTCTTGAACTCCTGTGGTGTGTGGCCCAGGTGTCGGGATTTGGTGCCTTGAGTCAGGTGCTCCCCCAGGGGCCCTGGGGGGCAGTTACTGAGGAAGACCCTGGGCTCGGTTAAGTTTGCAAGGTGGTCAGTGCGCTGTTGGACCCCAGCTACTGTCATCCAACTCTACAGGCATCTCTGCTGTGAGGTGACGCATACATGTATTTCTGAATAGACAAACAAACACCCCTCTTGTTCTGTAAAACTGTGCACCAAGACAGCAGGGCTCATGGGAGGAGCAGGGCTGAGCAGACTACTCAGACCCTCACAGCTCTGGAGCAGAGCCCTAACAGAACAGCGATAATCCTAATGAAAAGTCTACACAGTGGGAAAGGCACCTTAGATTCCTAGTAAAGAAATGCAAAAGCAAATATGGGGCTTCATCTTTTAAAAGGGGGGAATGAAAAGTAGGGACTCAAATAGACGTTTGCACACCCATGTTCACAGCAGCATCATTCACAGTAGCCAAGAGGGGGAAGCAACCCAAGTGTCCACTGACGACAGGTAAATGCATAAACAACATGTGGTCCATCCATACAATGGAATATGGCTCAGCCTTAAGAAGGAAGGGCAATCTGACACCTTTTACAACACGGATGAAACTTAAAGACATTGTTCGAAGTCAAATAAGCCAGACGCAGAAGGACAACTAGTGTATGATTCCACTTATGTGAGACAGTAGTCAGAATCATGGAGACACAAAGGAGAATGCTGGTTCCCAGGGGGCGGGGAGTCAGTGTTTAATGGGGAGAGTTCCAGTTTTGCAAGATGAAGAGTCTTGGAGACAGATGGAGGGACAGTGCTGACGGTTGCAATCATATAATGTACTTAATGCCAGGGAACTGTGCACAGGGAAATGGTGAAGATGGGAAAAGTTATGTTCTGTGTATTTTACCACAATTTTTAAAAATAAGGAGACTTCCCTGGTGGTCCAGTGGGTAAGACTCCATGCTCCCAATTCCGGGGGCCCTGAGTTCTATCCCTGGTCCGGGAACTAGATCCCACATGCGTGCCACAACTAAGAGGCCCACACACTGCAACAAACATCCCGCGCGCTGCAACTAAGACCTGGTGCAGCCAAAATATATAAATAAATATTTTAAAGAAATAAACAAATAAGGTGCAGATAGCTTTATGGGAAGGGTTTAAGGGTTGTGAGTTATGAGGACTGGGATGGAGGGCACAGATGGAGAGAGCTGGGCCCAGAGGGATGTGGATGAGGGAGGCTGCGGACGGGTGTTCTCTCACTCTGCTGCCTTATCTGAGGCACCAAGCGCTAATACGTAGAATCTCTGAACCAGCGCAAATTTCTCCTTATCCTGAGGTCCTTCCCCGGTCTGGCAGTCGCTTGAGCTACAAAGCCTTACAGAAACTCCCCCTTCAGCCAAAAGAATGTACCAGGCAGTCACGACCACGTTCCTCATCATCCCACCTCCTTCTCCCTTCACCTAAATTCCTACAAACGCTACATCCCCATGGCATCCCCCTCACCGTGCCCTTTAATCAGACTAGTGATTTTCTCATGCGTGGTTTTGAAACACAGTTTTCGTAGTCCCTGAAAAGGCATTCCACTCTCACCTTCCCCACCAGGTATCACAGTCCACCTGTTAGAGTGTCTGAGACGGTGAAGAATCATAAACTCACCTAGAGGCCTATCTCGAGAAGAATCTATTACTGTAGATCAAGAATCACCCAAATTTTCCTTCCCTTTATTTCCACGTGGAATTGCACAGTTTTTCTAGGAAGAAAAGCTTTTATGCCCCAATAACGTCTCTTAAAGGAGGAACTTGCACAAAGGTTCAAAAATAGGGAAAGGCCGGGAAGACCCCGCATGCCGCGGAGCGGCTGGGCCCGTGAGCCGTGGCCGCTGAGCCTGCGCGTCCGGAGCCTGTGCTCCGCAGGGGGAGGGGCCGCGACAGGGAGAGGCCCGCGGACCGCAACAAATGGAAAATGCTTTAGTACAAGGGGACATGGTAGCTGAATGCATAATGTAATCATGACATTTTTAAAATCCTTAAGGTCAAGTAAGAAAATTACGGGCAACTTTTTTCTGTGCACTTCCTGTAACGATCTCAGCTAAGAGAACATTTTAGAGGCTGCTTACAGCCTACATTCCTCTCCATTAGGTGTCACGCCAGTTCATATGTCATTTCTTATCGTATTAAGGCTACATAGGTAAGACTACAGACTTAGGTACGTTTCTCCTCAGTAGCCATTTTAGTTGCCCATCCCCATCTTTAAATTAAGACCAAGGAGGGGCTTCCCTGGTGGCGCAGTGGTTGAGAGTCCGCCTGCCGATGCAGGGGACGCGGGTTCGTGCCCCGGTCCGGGAAGATCCCACATGCCGCAGAGCGGCTGGGCCCGTGAGCCATGGCCACTGAGCCTGCGTATCCGGAGCCTGTGCTCCGCAACGGGAGAGGCCACAACAGTGAGAGGCCCACGTACAGCAAAAAAAAAAAATAATAATAATAAATTAAGACCAAGGAAGTTCCTGTCGACCCGCCCACAAGGAAGCCACTCGAATCACAGGGCTGCTCCGTGCGCGTGGGGACAAGGGGCTGGCTGAATTGGAGGACGTCAGGTTTAGAGAGTCTGGTGCTCCCTTCCATGGCTCTGCTGGGGCTGGACTACTCATGCTGGACTGGCTATGATCCCTAGCGAACATTTCCGAACTGGGACGAGCTTTGTCAGTGGTACCAGGATATCCGAAGCCCATTGCCTGAGGCTCCCTCCATCCCGTGCAGGATGGGGACAGATGCTGCCTAAAATACCATTTCCCCAAGTGCACCCTCCTCCAATCAGCCAAGATGCCCAGAGCCCTTTTCTCCTCACCAGCTTCCAGGGCTCTCCCGAAGGATCCCACACCACCTGCTCAGCCCAAGTGTCTCCACTCCCTCTACTCAGCTGCAGGCAGACCAGGCCTCACATCGCACGCCTGTAATTTGCTGGCAAGGGTGCTGGTCCGCCTCCTTCCTCCCTCCCCATCCCCTCCGCCAGCGCACAGCCTTCTCTGCTCAAGACGCAGCTGGCGTTCTCTCATCCACCAGGTATACTTCCCTCTCCGTCTCCCTCACGCCCCCCCCACCGCCCTGCTCCCAGCTGGCACCACCGACTCTATTTTTTGTTCATGCATATTTCTCCCCACCTGGATTACGGTGGAGCCTCCCTGCACTGGACAGAGAACTTCCGGAAACATGGATTAAGTCAGCCACATCGACTCTCATCGTGTTAACTTGGTTCCTTTGGGATTCTTGCGTGTGTCACACGAAAGGCAAAGCCACACCCTGTTGGTCGTTAAAAGCTCACGTGCCCGAAGAACCCCTTTTCCCATGGCACGCACTGGCACTTTCCCCAGACGGCCCCCCAAAGCCTAACAAATCTCGTGTCAGATAAACACCTTCATTCTCCGATTTGCAAGTTGGGAGCTGGAAGAAGCATTTACTCGCCCTGCCCTGCTCTCTTATAGCTCAAACCTAGCTGCATAAATGCCGGCCTCCCCCTCTGACCCTTCCTGTGGAGGACTGAGATTACTTTCGTTACATCTGCTAACATTCCACTTGAAGTTCTCTGTGTCCTCAGATTAACCTAAGTATGATGCTCGTGATGTACGTGAAGCGTGGGGTACGGTGGGTCCCGGAACCAGAAAGACCCGGGTTCAAATCCTAACTCGATCACTTGTAGCTGTGTGACCAGAGGCAGAGGCTCAGCCTCTCTGGGAGCTAAATTTCTACTCTGCAAGTGGGGATAATAACGAGACCTCAGCAGGCCAGCATTCTGACAGCCTGGGGTAGATAGAGCACGCACAGCTTGTGGAGACACAAGGTGCGAGGTTCAGAGAAGGGTGGCCTCCCCACGCCCCCTTCCCCCACGTGCTAAGGGCCTGACCCTGGACCAGGCATTACTCATCGATGCAACCTTATCTCATTTCAGGGCCACCACATGAGGTAGGCGTGATTATTCCCATCTTACAGATGAGGAAACCGGATAAATAAGCCCTCCCTCCAGTTTGGGGGTGGCCACAGAACCTCTGGGACCGTCCCTCTGCACAGTGTGGAATCAAATTGCCAGAAAGTCTCTGAACAGAGTTAAGCCCCCGGTGTCGGGTGTTGTATCTTTTCATTTGCAGGGGGTTTGGGGTTAAGCGTGGGTGCTACTGAGACATCCGCAAGCTCAGGTGCTACAGCTTTCTTTACACCTGACCTCATGGTTTTAAAGCCTGGGAAGAAAAACTACAACTTGGAAAACAAAGACTTTTACGTTTAAAAAACACACCTTTCTTTTCTACCTTGGGTCGTTCATCTTTACAAAATAGAACTAGGCATCAACCGATCCAAAATATTACAGTGCAGCAACAAGGATCAACTGTAGAGCACAGAGAACTCTACTCAGTATTCTTTAATAACCTCAAGGGGAAAAGAGTTTGAAAAAGAATAGATATATGTGTAACTGAATCACTTTGCTGTACACCTGACACTAACACAACACTGTAAATCAACTCTGTTCCAACATAAAATAAAAAAATAATTTTTAATGCAAAGCAAATAAATAAATAAATAAAAGAGTATACCAATGTCAGTGCTGCCAGAGTATCGGAGGATTCATACCTCCACAAAACTTTATTTCTGATGCCCTCCCCTCCCCAGCCCCCATCTTCCACTTAGGATGTTTTTTAATATTGGAGAAAAGCGGGGTGGAGACAAAGGGGGAGAGGTAGGCAGACACGTGCTGGCCCCCTGGTCCCCAGCACTCGCAGGCAGCTGCCTTGAGCACCAGGGCTGCCTAGAGATTCTACCGCAGACTCGGTGACCCTCCTCCCAGGGCATCCTCTGGTTTGGAAGGGCCGGAAAACCAGACAGCGAGGCCCCTGGGAGCAGCCCTGGCCCAATGGAGGCGGGGGCTGCAGACTGAGCACCCAGCCTTCCTCCCTCCTGCCCTCCGCCTGCCCAGGCTCCCCTCCCAAATGTGACCTAGACCCACAACATTGTCCCTGGGGCAGGGGGGCAGCTTCCCGATGCACCCAACCCCAGAAGCAGTGTGGAGTCAGTAAAAGGCGGGGGTGGAACTGAGAGCTGCGCGGGCCAGAGGAGAGGCCGCTGGTTGAGGATGA
>RJWK010070178.1:0-10969 GCA_004363435.1 Platanista minor | reverse complement strand
TGATGAAAGAAATTAAAGATGATACTAATAGATGGAGAGATATACCATGTTCTTGGATTGGAAGAATCAACATTGTGAAAATGACTCTACTACCCAAAGCAATCTAGAGATTCAATGCAATCCCTATCAAACTACCACTGGCATTTTTCACAGAACTAGAACAAAAAATTTCACAATTTGTATGGAAACACAAAAGACCTCGACTAGCCAAAGCAATCTTGAGAACGAAAAACGGAGCTGGAGGAATCAGGCTCCCTGACTTCAGACTGTACTACAAAGCTACAGTAATCAAGACAGTATGGTATTGGCACAAAAACAGAAATACAGATCAATGGAACAGGATAGAAAGCCCAGAGATAAACTCACACACATATGGTCACTTCATCTTTGATAAAAGAGGCAGGAATGTACAGTGGAGAAAGGACAGCCTCTTCAATTAGTGGTGCTGGGAAAACTGGACAGGTATATGTAAAAGTATGAGACTAGAACACTCGCTAACACCGTACACAAAAATAAGCTCAAAATGGATTAAAGACCTAAATGTAAGGCCAGAAACTATCAAACTCTTAGAGGAAAACATAGGCAGAACACTCTATGACATAAATCGCAGCAAGATTCTTTTTGACCCATCTCTTAGAGAAATGGAAATAAAAACAAAAATAAACAAATGGGACCTAATGAAACTTTAAAGCTTTTGCACAGCAAAGGAAACCATAAACAAGACCAAAAGACAACCCTCAGAATGGGAGAAAATATTTGCAAATGAATCAACAGACAAAGGATTAATCTCCAGAATTTACAAGCAGCTCATGCAGCTGAATAACAAACAAACAAACCCAATCCAAAAATGGGCAGAAGACCTAAATAGACTTTTCTCCAAAGAAGATATACAGACTGCAAACAAACATGAAAGAATGCTCAACGTCATTAATTATTAGAGAAATGCAAATCAAAACTACAATGAGATATCATCTCACACTGGTCAGAATGGCCATCATCAAAAAATCTAGAAATAATGAATGCTGGAGAGGGTGTGGAGAAAAGGGAACACTCTTGCACTGCTGGTGGGAATGTGAATTGGTACAGCCACTATTGGAGAACTATATGGAGGTTCCTTAAAAAACTACAAATAGAACTACCATATGACCCAGCAGTCCCACTACTGGGCATATACCCTGAGAAAACCATAATTCAAAAAGAGTCATGTACCAAAATGTTCATTGCAGCTCTATTTACAATAGCCAGGAGATGGAAACAACCTAAGTGTCCATCATCGGATGAATGGATACAGAAGATGTGGCACATATGTACAATGGAATATTACTCAGCCATAAAAAGAAACGAAATGGAGTTATTTGTAGTGAGGTGGATGGACCTAGAATCTGTCATACAGAGTGAAGTAAGTCAGAAAGAGAAAGACAAATACCGTATGCTAACACATATATATGGAATCTAAGAAAAAATGAAATGTCATGAAGAACCTAGGGGCAAGATGGGAATACAGACACAGACCTACTAGAGAATGGACTTGAGGATATGAGGAGGGGGAGGGGTAAGCTGTGATAAAGTGAGAGAGTGGCATGGACATATGTACACTACCAAAAGTAAAATAGATGGCTAGTGGGAAGCAGCCACATAGCACAGGGAGATCAGCTCGGTGCTTTGTGATCACCTGGATGGGTGGGATAGTGAGAGTGGGAAGGAGGGAGTTGCAAGAGGGAGGAGATATGGGAACATATGTATATGTATAATTGATTCACTTTGTTACAAAGCAGAAACTAACACCATTGTAAAGCAATTATACTCCAATAAAGATGTAAAACAAACAAACAAACAAACAAAACTCAACACCCATTTTCTGTTCTACTTAAATATGAAGTTGGATCAGGCTCGCCCAGGCTGAACCATCTGCTAAATTCTAGTTTCCTTTCAGTGAACATTACTATATGGGTATTAAATTGCCATAAAAAACACAGTAGACCTCAATCTGAACCAACCGTTGTTCTTTTTATACGGGTTCTTCTGCTGAAGTCAGTTATTTCAGTGCTAACATTATTGTCTTGGTTACTAATGCTTGAAACTTGAAGTAATTTTGGAGTATCCCATTTCTCAAGCTCTGTATCCAAATGGTCTTGTGTACATATCTGAGCTCTTTCTCGAGATCATAAACTTCTTGAAAGGAACGTTGAAATTTTTTTTAAGCCCACAGCACGTAGCAGTGTCTAATATGTAGTAGATAGTCACTGAATACACTGAGTAAATGTTAATTATAACAGAAGGTATAATTGTCATTAATGTGCAGGAGGTGATTTTAATAAGGTGTTTAAGATCATCATAAACAAGTAACTGAAGGAACTCTTGCATGACGTATAGTTTCTGTTTGATTGTTCTTTCCTGAAGTCTAAGTACACTGTTATTCTACTTTTCTATTCACAATTTCCAAGGCCTGCCTGAACCTGTTGCAGAAAACAATGCTAGGAAAGGGTTCAAAGCCTCATCAGCTAATGTGTTTCACCAATTCAGAGTGCAATAGAATGGCATGTCATCGGGAAGGTTAAATAGTGAAAGAATTATTAAACACCATTTTAATGTTGTAAATGCAAACACAAACCATTTGAAAAGGAAAAATTTGAGTATGTGCTAATAACATATATTGCCTTTGGTTCTGAAGCAGATTTTATTTCAGCAATATATGAGTAGTTGTCCTGATTTTCAATTTTGTCACCGCTAACATAAGTTAAAAAAAAAGTTTGGATTTTTTTTTAACTTATGTTAAAAAAAGGTTAGAAAAGATGAGAATAAATGATGCAAATTTGTCATAACAGTTTTTGTTAAGCTTAAGGCATTACTAAGCAATCAACAGTGTAAAATAAAATTAAAATCTCCTTGATAGCTAGGAGATATTTATCTTACCGGTATTCCACACTTGCTGCTCATTAGAATCACTTGGAGATCTTTTTTTTTTTGGCGGTACGCGGGCCTCTCACTGTTGTGGGCTCTCCCGTTGCGGAGCACAGGCTCCGGAAGCGCAGGCTCAGCGGCCATGGCTCCCGGGCCCAGCCGCTCCACGGCATTTGGGATCTTCCCGGACCGGGGCACGAACCCGTGTCTCCTGCATCTGCAGGTGGACTCTCAACCACTGCGCCACCAGGGAAGCCCCTCACTTAGAGATCTTTAAAAAATCCTGTTGCCCAGGTTGCACTCCATCCCAATTAAATCAGAATGTCCAGGGGGTAGGAGCCAGGCATTTAAAAAAGATATTTAGATGATTCCAAGTACAGCAGTTTGGGAACTCCTGCCACTGAGTGAGAGAAATGAGAAATATATCATGGGAAGCTGAAATAAGTAAGATACTGTGGAAGTAAAAGGACATAAGGTCCTAGTCTCACCTTTATCTTATGTGTTCTGTGCTTAGAGTAGACACTTAAATATTTACTGAATTGAATTGAACTAGCCTTATTAAATTGTGCCATTACTAGACATCAAGGTGCTCACCCATCTGTTTCTATGGTCCTTATATTACCATTTCTCATACATCTTAATCATCAAAGATATTACACTAGCCAGTGCACCTCCTAATATGTGTTCCATCTCAGTTCATCACTGATGAAGTTTGTAACAATCACAGCACTCCAGCATGCCAGGAGCCATCTATATCCATATTCTAGTACCACCTGCCATGAGGTTTTTATTCCAGCCAGCAGGTGAGTAATCCACTTCCCAAATCCCATTTTAGACTCTGCTTCCTTACACATTCCTGTTACAAACTGTCTTAGATTAGCCTCCTTAGGAACAGCCTCTGAGGTGGGGAGTTGCATGCAGAAAGTTTATTGGGGTGTTTTCTTGAGAAATACACACATAAGGGAGTCAGAAAGATAGGATCGGGTAGAGGGAGAGGTGGACCAATGATATGCTTGTAGTAGAGGCCTCTGCCTATCTTATGGGAAGCTCTGGAGATGGGATGGCCCTTCAGAGTTGTTACAAATTGAACATGGGGGCCAGGCTTTTGTACCCCTACACTAGCCAGTCAATGGTTGCTGTCCACCTCTTGGGCAAGTGGTAACTATACCATGAGGTAGTTTCTGAGAGTTATTCCCAATGAGAGATAGAGCTTTAAGCCATCATCATCTGATAGTTCCAGTAGTTGGGGGATGATTGTATTGATGCTGAAGAGTGGAATGACTTATTGTTGGCCAATGGGAGCTCTTCATGTAGGCTTTTGTATCTTTTGACATGACCCATTGGTTTTTTATAGCTTTCTTGCTTTCTGGTATAATACATTGCAGGCTAACCTAACATATTACCTGAATGAGAACTGGAATCGACCATTTCTCCAAGAATTTTTTTTAAAGTGGGAAATTGTAATTAGAGACCACAAAATGAGTGTTAGCATTATTTATTGATTCTAGACCTTTTTAGTGGACAGAACTAAAATACATATTTTAGTATGTTAAAAAAATCACAAGTTCAGATTAATATTGCCATTTAAAATTTAACATTATAGGATTTTTACTTAATTTCTTTGAGTTTGTACTTTTATTCTTTTTTCCTTACATTGAAAATCTTAGTACATGACGACATGGAAGTAAATATGTATATTACCCTATTCTATTCTCTCTCTATGTATATATTATATATATATATATAGCTTCAAATTGTAATACTAATATTACTGTAAACATGGTACTGAATGACATTTTAAAAACATATCTTCAGGGCTTTCCTGGTGGCGCAGTGCTTGAGAGTCTCCCTACAGATGCAGGGGACGCGGGTTTGTGCCCCGGTCTGGGAAGATCCCACATGCCGTGGAGCGGCTGGGCCCGTGAGCCATGGCCACTGAGCCTGCGCGTCCGGAGCCTGTGCTCCGCAACGGGAGAGGCCACAGCAGTGAGAGGTCTGCGTACCGCAAAATCAAACAAACAAAACAACAACAAAAAATATCTTCATAGTTTTCTCTAGAATGTATTCCAATGTGTTCTAGAATTACTTGAAATATTTCATTTCTTTGTGTAATTGTCACTAGATATAATTTTTGTCTTGCTAGTAAAATATAAGCATAGTAGATCCTAAAATTAATTTGACTTTCCATTCATTTTGAAGTTTTGAGTGAAATTCATTTTACGATAGAATTAATTGGTTGAAGTGAAAATGACTAGTGAAGGAATACCATTTTGAAGTGGGATCTCCTAGGATTCTGTCAAATCACTCTTCTTGATCTTAATACTATTCAGCTTGTTTATTTATTACTTGTAGGAGGACATATTCTTGTCAAATTTACAGATAACATGTAGCCAAAAAGATAAGAGAATTTAGTGGATGACAAAATCAGGGTCACAAATAATCTTGATTCCCTAATGGTCTAAATTTAACATATGACAGGTACAGCTGAATATGTTGTTATATTTTACTCTATTTAATCCACAAAAGCATTAGAAAAGACATCATAACATGATAAATATAAACTTACATTTATTAATAAGAAGGGCACTTCTGAGTACTTAGTATATCCAGTAAATTCAGTTAGGATCGAAATCTGGCAGTCTGATTCCAAGACCTTAATTTAAATACACGTCTTACCCACCTTTTTACAGATGATGTTTTGAAGAGTAAAGCAGTTGAGAAACCTCTCCAAGTTTCTAGTAAGCTAGAGGACTGGGAGTCAATCACATGACGCTCGATCTTATAGCTGATTTGTTAACTACTCTGCTGTACTGCCTTCCTGTAACAACTATTACATACTCTTCACCAGGTGCTTTAATACAAAATATTATTGATTGTAGCTCGCTAACAACCCTATGAGGTCACTATCATCCCTCCCAATTTCACAGAGAGGCAAATGAAAGTTCAAGAAGTTAAGCAAGTTGTCCAAGGTTACATGGATAGTGAGTTGTAAAGTTGCCATTTATACCTAGTCCTGTCTGACTCCAAAGCCCATATATTTAAAAAATTTTTAATATATTTAAAAAAAATTAAAAAATATTTTAATACATTTTTAAAGGTTACTTTCCATTTACAGTTGTTACAAAATATTGTCTGTATTTTACACCCCATAGTTTGTGACCCCCACTCCCCCACCCCTATATTGCCCCTTCCCCCCACCTCACTGATAATCGCTAGTTTGTTCTCTATATCTGTGAGTCTGCTTCTTTTTTTGTTATATTCACTAATTTTTGTATTTTTTTAGATTCCACATATAAGTGATATCAGACAGTATTTGGCTTTCTCTGATTTGTTTCACTTAGCATAATGCCCTCCAAGTCTATCTATGTTGCTGCAAATGGCAAAATTTTGTTCTTTTTTATGGCTGAGTAGTATTCCATTGTGTGAGTGTGTGTGTGTGTGTATGTGTTGTATGTATGCCACATCTTCTTTATCCATTCATCTGTTGATAGACATGTAGGTTGCTTCCATATCTTGGCAACTGTAAATAATGCTGCTATGAACACTGGGGTGCATGTTTTCTTTTCAAATTAATGTTTTTGGTATTTTTTGGTGTATACCCAGAAGGAGTGGAATTGCTGGGTCATATGGTAATTCTATTTTTAGTTTTTTGAGGAATGTCCACACAGTTTTCCCCAGTGGCTGCACCAATTTACATTCCCACCAACAGTGTACAAGGATCCCCTTTTCTCTACATCCTCACCAACATTTGTTACCTGTGTTCTTTTCGATGATAGCCATTCTGACAGGTGTGAGGTTATATCTCACTGTGGTTTTGGTTTGCATTTCCCTGATGATTAGTGATGCTGAGTATCTTTTCATGTGCCTGCTGGCCATCTGCATTCCCTTTTTGGAAAAATGTCTATTCAGGTCTTCTCAAAGCCCATATTCTTAAGCATTATGTTGTGCAGGAAGGAAAGATGTGACAAAACAATAGCATTAGCGAAAAAGACTAAGTGCTAGTTCAGCGTGAAGCAGAGGTATGATGCCACTACCACCAAGGCGAATGCCACCTGAAGCTGTGTTCTAGAAATACAGTATTCAGAGCAAGGGAGGTTAACAGTCCCATTCTATTCTATCATAGCAGAGCACACACTGGGAACATTGGGCTTCTGGGCTTTACACTTTGAAAGAGGATTACCGATGCACCTGAAACTCATCTAGATGTGAGTGCTGAGCCTGGCGAAATGTCTGAGTAACATGTTTATGGGAAGAACTGTCGAAAAGCTAAGAATAGTTAGCCACTGCCCCCAAAGAGGAGTCTCAAGGGATGCTGAATAGCTAGTATTTGAAGCGTCTTCATGTGGTGGAAGATTAGATACAATCTGTATGGTTCCAGAGGGAAAAAATTAGGCTGCAAATATAGAGAATCAAAGAGTTGGATGTAGTTTCTCAAGGAGAGGAAGGACCTCCTGGCATTTGGAACTTTTTAGAAAAGAAATGGGCTTCCTTGTAGGAGAATGAATTCTTTTTCAGTGACAGAGAACCTGAATGACCACTTATGATGGGTGTTAAAGACATATGCCAGGTGTTGTGGTTCTTAAATTTAGTGAGTATAAGAATCACCAGAGGGAACTTGTTAAATACTGATTCCCAGGTATGCTTTCAGAAGTATTGACTCAGTGGATCTGGGATAAGGTCCTGGAATCTGCATTTTTAACAAGCCCCTCAGTGGGTCCAAATCAGGTGATCAGCGACCTACGCTTTGAGAGCTAGTGAGACTAGATAAACTTTGAGGTCTCATCCACTTATTTTACAAATAAGCATTTTAGTGAAAAATGTGTGCAGTCAATATAATGACTATTCAAAGAGAGTTGTCTTTAGTTTCAGAATAGATCCAAGACAAACTTCTTTAATATGTTGATGTTTATGAGAGACAAAATTATTGGAACGTAGGCTCTTAGGATATGGAAGGAGAAGGCTTGATTCTTAATCAATGTCATAAAAGATAAGACTTTAAGCAAAATAGAAGATAGAAATCCAGTTTGAAGATCTTTAAACACTTTAAGTAAGGAACCCACTTTGCATATGCCAAGGAGCAATCTGATGGGGACCTGGAAAAAGCTGTCAATTATCCTAAAGGACAGCACCTGTGTAAGGCTAACACCCATCAGGTTTTGGGGCCCAGGTTTATATAAACTGCAGCCTAAAACTGACAAAACATGTGTGGTGGGAGTGTCTTCTAACTCTGGCCCACTTTCTGTTGGGCTAAAGAGCTTTTGCTGGCAAGTTTAATATATATTTGATTAATCTTAACTTTTACTTAAAGTGTGCAACCTGAGAGCCGCATTTTAGGAACTACTGTATCCTGAAATGTTTTTGCTCTCTGTAAATAGGTTTTCAATACTGGTACTTGGAGTAATTTACTGTCCCATGTCCAGACTTTTAAAAGCATTTAATTTACATAGTGATTCATTTGTTTAAGTGTATTACAGTATTTAAAAGATGTTTTTTTTCTTTGAAAATCATTCAAATGATTTGAAAATCATTAAAGGTTAGTTGAGGAATTGGTGTTCTTGGCTGTTTTGTTGATTGATAGTATTGATGTGCTTTTCTTTTAGTTCATTAAAGACTAACAAGTGACTTCTGTTTTAAATTTAAGGTATATAAAGTTTCCAAATGGCAATTACATGTTGATAATAAGTTAGACCCTTGTTTCTGTTTAGTTTCTTCCTGCCTCCTTTTAAGGGCTGCAGACCTACTCGTTGACCCTTCTTGAATCATGAGAGATGAAATAGCAACAACAGTCTTCTTTGTCACAAGATTAGCAAAAAAACATGATAAATTGAGTAAACAACAGATAGAAGACTTTGCAGAAAAGTTGATGACGATCTTGTTTGAAACATACAGAAGTCACTGGCACTCTGATCACCCTTCTAAAGGGCAAGCCTTCAGGTGAGAGTTGATATGCATGGCAAAGGGAAGTAATAAGTCAGCAGTAACCACCTGCAATGATTTTGTTGGCAGCCTTTAAGTAATGAAACTTTTATGGGCTCAAATTTATTTGTTTGAACTTGGACTTGAAAAAAGGAGATGTGGTAGATGATAGTACAAGTCAAAAACTATAGAGCAAACCTCTTTATGTGAGGTGGATTAAACAATTTCTAACTTGTGTTTACCCTGAAGGTTATACAGTGAACCTTTGGTGTGACTTAGTAATGGAATCCATGTTCTGAGTTGCTGTGTAAAAAGTCGGTATTTTACTCTTGCTGTAAAACTGGAGGGTGGCCAAAGAGTTGAGGAAAGATGGGAGTGAGGTGGGAGCTGTGTGTATTGGAGTTTCTTGCCTACAACATGATTCTCCAGCTAAAGTACCTGTCACCACGTCTTGTTTCCCTTTCCTTGTTTTTAAAGGTGTATCAGGATAAACAATAATCAGAATAAAGATCCTATTCTAGAAAGGGCTTGTGCTGAAAGTAATGTGGATTTTTCTCACCTGGGACTTCCAAAGGAGATGACCATATGGGTAGACCCCTTTGAAGTGTGCTGTAGGTGAGTAACCTCATTGGAGTTAGTTTGTGTGCTCTGTGACCCTTGGAAACCTTAGGGTATTTAGTCAGCTCTATGCACCTTTGTGAAATGTGATGCTCCAAAGCCCTGGATTAGCAGGGAGGGCACAGGGTGGCTAAGACTAGATGCAAACTATTTCAGACAACACAGACTTCCCAATTAGGGTGGATGGAGTGGGAAGCACAAAGATTGTTGCATAGTATTTGAACTTTGACTTTAATCACTGCATCATATTGCCAACTGTAGATTATAATATCCAAGTATTATAGGCAGTATCAAGGGGGAAGAGGAGTTATTTACCATCAGCAATTCAGTACATCAGTTGAATTGAAAGAAAGTAGTCTGACTTTATCTTAGTTAATTCCTAGAAAGCTTTTAAAGAATCCTTGACCCCTGCCAATTATGACAGTATTAGTAGCTGAAGGTCATAATGTCTCTCAGTGTGCTTTGCTGTCAAGCCATTTCAATTTGTTTTTTTTTTTAAATTCAAGTATAGTTGATTTACAAAATTATATTAGTTTCAGGTATACAACATAGTAATTCAAAGTTTTTACAGATTATACCCCATTTAAATTTATTATAAAACATTGGCTATATTCCCTGTGCTGTACTATATCCTTGTAGCTTATTTATTTTATACATAGTAGTTTGTACCTACCCCTATCTTTCCCCTCCCCACTACCTTTTGCCCTGCTGGTAACCACTAGTTTGTTCTCTATGTCTGCTGAGTCTGTTTCTGTTTTGCTATATACATATGTTTTATTTTTTAGATCCCACATATAAATGATATCATACAGTATTTGACTTTCTCTGTCTGACTTAGTTTACTAAGCATAATATTCTCTAGGTCCCTCCATGTTGCTGCAAATGGCAGAATTTCATTATTTTTTATGGCTGAGTAGTACTCAGTTGTATATATATATGCCACATCTTCTTTATCCATTCATCTGTTGATGGACACTTGGGTTGCTTCCATGTCTTGGCTATTGTAAATAGTGCTGCCCTGAACATTGGGGTGCATGCATCTTTTCGAATTTTCTGGATATGTACCCAGGAGTGTTTTTTTTTTTTTTTCTGGATATATACCCAAGATATATATTGCTGGATCATATGGTAATCCTACTTTTAGTTTGAGGAAACTCCATACTGTTTTCCATAGTGGCTGCAACAATTTACATTCCCACTGATAGTGTACAAGGGTTCCATTTTCTCCATGTTCTTGCCAACATTTGGTATTTGTAGACATTTTGATGATAGCCATATTGACAGGTGTGAGGTGATGTCTCATTGTTTTGATTTGCATTTCTCTAATAATGTAAGATGTTGAGCATCTCTTTATGTGCCTGTTAGCCATTTGTATGTCCATTTCTTTGCAAAAATGTTTATTCAGGTCTTCTGCACATTTTTTTTGAATTTTATTTTATTTATATTTTTATATAGCAGCTTCTTATTAGTTATCCATTTTATACTTATTAATGTATATATGTCAATCCCAATCTCCCAATTCATCACACCCCCC
>RJWK010070177.1:0-10969 GCA_004363435.1 Platanista minor | reverse complement strand
TTTGTCCTCCGCGCCCCTGCGGCTGTGCTCTCCTCCGTGACTCCGAAGCGTCCCCCCTCCGCCACCCGCAGTCTCCGCCCGCGAAGGGGCTTCTCAGTGTGTGGAAACCTTTCCTGCTTCACAGCTCCCTCCCACTGGTGCCGGTCCCGTCCCTATCCTCTGTCTCTGTTTTTAGGGTTTTTTTGTTTGCCCTACCCAGTGTGGAGTTTCTTGCCTTTTGGGAGGTCTGAGGTCTTCTGCCAGCGTTCAGTAGGTTTTCTGCAGGAGTTGTTCCACGTGTAGATGTATTTCTGGTGTGCCTGTGGGGAGGAAGGTAATCTCCGCGTCTTACTCTTCCGCCATCTTGTCTCTCCTCCTAGAATCAGTTTAGGAGACGTTTTTATTTGAGACAGAACCCTCTAGAGGCATTGCAGGATGGTTTGGAGGGTAATAGAGGCAAGGAAAACATTAAAAAGACTTTACCATAGTCCATTCAAGAGTTAATAAGGCTTGGAAACAGGGCAGTGGTAGGGCCAAGGCAAAGAAGAAATGAAATGTTTATTTATTTATTTATTGAAGCTAAATTTTTTTGGAATCAAACTAATACGTACATGTGATTTAAGAATAAACTAGTACTGAGTGGTTTTTAATGAAAAAACAAGTCTGCCCTGCCCTTCCTCAATTCCAGTCCAGTTCTCCACAGCTAACTACTTTCAACTTTTTAACTGTTTATGTTAATAGTTATTCTTGTGTTCAGTCAGGACCTCCATATTCAATTGTACCCTGTACAACTTGCACAACTGTACATGGCAGACCTGAAATAGCTCCATATCTCTAAATAGTATGTGTTTACCACTACTTATTGACTTCAATTTTTGACATTGTCAAACTATTTTCCCTTCTTCCTACCTTTCAATATAGTTATATCACTATTTGAATACACATTTTTAAACACATGGGTGCTTGTTATAGGCTGAAAGATGTTCTCCGAAAATTCATATGTTGAAGCCCTAACCCACACAACTTCAGACGGTGACAGCATTTGGAGACAGGGCCCTGAAAGAGGTGATTAAGTTAAAGTGAGGTCAGGCCCTAATTCAATCTGACCGGTGTGCTTA
The DNA here is from genome assembly GCA_004363435.1 of Platanista minor. Taxonomy (NCBI): domain Eukaryota; kingdom Metazoa; phylum Chordata; class Mammalia; order Artiodactyla; family Platanistidae; genus Platanista; species Platanista minor. The sequence continues at coordinate 9,872 of RJWK010070177.1, read as the reverse complement.
TAAGAAGAGGAAATTTGGACACAAAGAGACACCAGGAATGTGTGCAGAGAAAAGATCATGTGAGGACACAGTGAGAGGGTAGCTATCCTCAAGGCAAGGAGAGAGGGCTCAGAATGAGATCAACTCTGCTGACACCTTGATCTTAGACTTCCAGCCTCCAGAAATATAAGAAAACAAATCTGTTGTGTAAGCCACCCAGTCTGTAGTATTTTGCTAGGGCAGCCCTAGCAAACTAATACAGTGATTAAATTTTTTTAAAATCTAATATACTTTTATTCATCAACCGTAGCCAATGTATTTGATTCTCCATTTCTCCAGATGAAGGTTTTTAGCACACTTACCTTTCCATTTGTTCTTTCTTTCCCTTTCAGTTTTCACTTTTCATCATCTACATTTTGCATCATTTGATAACATTTACAATCTACTCTGCAACCGTATTTAAGTGTATGCTTTATCTATAGGTTGATCCTAAAAATTGGTCATCAGTAAATGTTGTCTACATGTTATGACTATGTTCACTGAATAGCCAAGCAGTTTAATTTTTATTTTCCGAAGTGCTTTTCTCTCTCCCTCCCTCAATTTGATGAGCATGTGGGTTTTCTGGGTTCGGGTAGGCTTAGCTCCAAGTCGCAGGTTGGGTTCATGTGCACGTGCCTCATTCTGGGATCCATGGCTACTTGGGGCATGCTCTTGTCATGAAGATGAGAGATAGGCACAAGGGCAAGCAAGACAACATGAAACATTTAAAGCCTCTCCTTATATCACATTGGCTAACATTCCATTGGTCAAATCGAGTCCCACAGTCACGTTCAAAGTCAATGGAGGAGATGGTGTATTCTGCAAACAATGAACCATGGCAAGATTGTGGGAAAGGGAAGGATGAATTGTTAGCCAATCATACAATCTACCACAGGTACCAATGGCTATTGAAAACCACTATACTTTTCCCTAAATTATTTGCTTAATTCCTTTAGAGAGGAAACCTACTTTTTTGTTTTCTCAAGCAAATACCTGACTTTTGTTAAAGATTACTTACATTTAAGAAAAAATCCCATGTAATAGAATAATAAAGCAATAGTATCTAATAATGCCTTATATGAAGCAAGCACTCAGTAAATATTTGAATGAATAAGCAAATGAATGAATAAAAAGAAACTAGTTTTTTAAAAGGGAGCACTCAGATCAGAAAGTTTTTAAAATATTTATCTTTTTTTTCTTCCAGATAATTGAGACAGTTTCGGGGTTATACATGAAAATGTACCTTATCCTGTATTCTTTGTTCTCCTGTTAACTGAAGTTGTTCAGTGAATATATTTAGTTTTCATCCTTAAAATACATACAAGGCTAATTTAAAATTGTTCGCTGCATTAAAAATATATACCATGGGGCTTCCCTTGTGGCGCAGTGGTTGAGAGTCCGCCTGCCGATGCAGGGGACGTGGGTTCGTGCCCCGGTCCGGGAAGATTCCACATGCTGCGGAGCGGCTGGGCCCGTGAGCCATAGCCGCTGAGCCTGCGCGTCCCGAGCCAGTGCTCCGCAATGGGAGAGGCCACAACAGTGAGAGGCCCGCGTACCGCAAAAAAAAAAAAAAAAAAAAAATATATATATATATATATATATGTATATACCATGAAGGATAATTTACTTGAAAAATTTAGGATTTCATAGTATAGCTACTTTAGAATTTAAATGGAAAGTATTTCATACTGGTAAGTTTCTAAAAACAAATTTTTATCAACTATCTCACTTTTTTTTTTCTCACTGCTGTGGCCTCTCCCGTTGCGGAGCACAGGCTCCGGACGCGCAGGCTCAGCAGCCACGGCTCAATGGCTCAGCCGCTCCGCGGCATGTGGGATCTTCCCAGACCGGGGCACGAACCCGTGTCCCCTGCATCAGCAGGCGGACTCTCTACTACTAGCGCCACCAGGGAAGCCCCTCAACTATATCTCACTTTAAAAGAAAAAGGACTGGCCTGAAATGTATGAAAAAATTCAGCCACAGAGGTGACTTTTTCCAGTCTTTGTGGGACTACATCTAGCGTCAATTTAAGCCTGGATTTGCAAACATTCTTAAATTACAAAGTATTTTCACAATGATTTCCTTTGCTAAACAGTTTTAAAATTATTATTAAGTAGTAAATTTTGTTTAAAATAATTTATTTAATTAAGCTCTTTGGCAAAGATTAAAAATAAAAAAACCATTTGGGCCAGCACCGTGGATTCCATTCATGAAATGAGGCCAACTGAACAGCTGCTTTGGTAACCTTGGTTTGATTTCTTTCTGAAAATGGTGAATTTGGTAATTGAGTAACCTCTGTAATGTTAATGGAATGCAAGTTTGTACTGGGAGTAGCATATCTATTCTAACGTGCATGGTTTGGCTCTACCATCCTTTTTATTTATTTAAAAACTTTGCTCTGTCTGCAGACAGAAGACTATTATTGGAGACTATTAATGAGATCTATATTCACATCTTGGTCTGAATATACCTCATTGTCCCCTTGGCCATTAATATCTTTGTATTTCAACCAGTTATTTTTCCTCTCAGAGTGCGTATGATAGAGATGTAGAAGATCATACAGACAGGTGAAGGAAGTTTCTGTTGTCATGGAATGTTTCAGGTTTAGGAAGCTTCTATTCTTGAGAGTTTAGATCTCAGGAATAAGCTTACTATTCATAGCTTGCCAAAGCACGTTTGTGACAGCTATTAGTATCTAATCTCTGGATTTATTTTGAAAAGGTAGGTCTATGGAGTAGGCAGCAAGGGAACTTTGTGTGAAGTCAAATTTCTAAGCTTAAAAAAAATTATTCCACATCTGTGATTTTTTTGTACAAGCTCAGGTGCCAAATCAGCTATCACTGGTTGTGTAAAGACGACCTCCTTAAATTTGCTACAGCTTCTGCCTCAGACTAATAGACTTCCATCTAGCGAGGGATAAAAAAAAGATGAAATGGGGAAAAGTACCTGCTATGTTGACAGTAGGCAGGGTATTTATTTTGTGTGTGTGCTGGGGGTGGGGGTGGGGGTCCTGTGTTTAATCAGCCTCACCTGACAAAGTGAAAAGATACTAGGGATGTATATTGGTTTCCTAGGGCTGTTGTAAAAAGCACCACAAACTAGGTGGCTCGAAACAACGTAAATGTATTATCACACAGTTCCGGAGGACAGGAGTCAGAAGTCAAGGTGCTGACAGGGCCGTTCTTTCTGTGAAACCTGTAGGAGAATTTTCCCTTGCCTCTTCCTAGCTTCTGGTGGTTTGTTGGAAATCTTTGGAGATTCTTGCTTGCAGCTGCATCACTCAATCTCTGCCTTTATTGTCACATGGTGTTCTCCCTGTGTGTCTCTGTCTTCACATGACTGCCTTATAAGGACAGCAGTCTTTTTTTTTTTTTTTTTTTTTTTGCGGTCCGCGGGCCTCTCACTGTTGTGGCCTCTCCCGTTGCAGAGCACAGGCTCCGGACGCGCAGGCTCAGCGGCCATGGCTCACGGGCTTAGCCTCTCCGCGGCATGTGGGATCTTCCCGGACTGGGGCACGAGCCCATGTCCCCTGCATCGGCAGGCGGACTCTCAACCACTGCGCCACCAGGGAAGCCCAGGACACCAGTCATTTTGGATTACGGGCCCACTCTATTGCAGTATGACTTCACTCTAACTTAACTATTTACATCTGCAATGACCCTAGTTCCAAATATGGTCACATTCTGAAGTAACTGAGGGTTAGGACTTCAGCATAATTTTTTTGTGGGGAACACAAATCAACCCGTAACAGAATATAAAACAGAGAGAGAACTCAAGCTCCGAAGTCAGTCTAGTCAGGAAAGGACCTCTGTTAGCCTGTAATGGAGACTGTGTGAATTAGGAAAGATGGTCCCTCTGGGTGGACGCAGTCACCATGCCAGGGCTCACAGCTGGAGAGAGAGCTTTCAGCCCCCTCTATCCCCCTCTGCATAGTGTCTTTATGCAGTGCCCAAACAGCCCAAACTAACAGTGGTCCTGAGATTGGAAGTAGATGATGATAACGTGTGGGCAGTAATAATGTTGGCAAGAACAAGTTGATGAAAATGGAGTATTTTGATGGAGATGGAGCAGAGTAGGGAGGGTGGATGGCATTCACTGTCTCATCTCACCAGTATTTACTGAGTATCTACTACATACTAGGTGCTCTTATGGTGCCTGATATACAGCACAGAACAGAATGGAGTAGTCCTCTTCTCTGTCCTTAAGAATTTACATTATCTGTCTAGTGTAGACAAATAATGAATAAGTGGACAGCAAGCACATTATCGTAAATCATGGAAAGTGTTCTGAAAGAAATAAAGAGGGTATAATGAGAGAAGAAAATAGGGGACTAGATAACTTTTTTTTGGATGGAAAGGTCAGGAAACACCACCTTAAAGTGATATTTAAATATAGACCTAATGGTTAAGACTTAGGGGTGACATTGGTTAAAGCTGGATCTAATATATACTACCAAATGTAAAATAGCTAGCTAGTGGGAAACAGCCGCATAGTACAGGGAGATCAGCTCAGTGTTTTGTGACCACCTAGAGGGTTGGGATAGGGAGGGTGGGAGAGAGATGCAAGAAGGAGGAGATATGGGGATATATGTATATGTATAGCTGATTCACTTTGTTATACAGCAGAAACTAACACACCATTGTAAAGCAATTATACTCCAATAAAGATGTTAAAAAAGAAAAAAGCTAGATCTAGTGGGGTGGGACTTAAAAGATACCTAACCTAAAAATTCTTTGGCTTATTGATTTAGATCTTTGCATCTTTTTCAATTTAGCTTTTTAATATTACTTTTCTATAATTAATAGAATTCACTATTTTGTTGGAGAGTTTTTAGTACTCTCCCATTGGAAATAATTTCATAAATACAATACAATTTAATTTTTTCAGTTCAAAATTTGCAATAATTGTGAAACGTACATATTATTATCCAAGAATTTTATTTCCTCAGAGAACTGGAGCCATCCAGGTTTCCTATGAGGCTCACTGATTCTCCCAGAACTGGGATCAGTGGCCAAAATCTCTGGAAGCAAAACTGAAGATGGATTTGTGCTTGAACTGTTCAAACAAAGTTCCCCACATCTTGGGCATCCAGACTGGTCTCAGTCATTCTAGGCAGGATATTGGGTACCAAAATAGTTAAAATGAAATTTGTATTTTCTGATCACCACTTCCTTCCAGTTCTGTATCATTACATTTGAGGTTCAAGATGCAACAAGGAAAATAGACTTCTTTTAAAATAGGCAGGGTGAAATAGCTACAAGCTTTTCATATTCATGTTTTTTCTGTGCTCAAATACTACTTGCAAAAAAATTGGATTTGAAGTATCAGTGATACAAAAATAAGGAATAAACTTTGGTTGTTTATGGCCAAAGGGAATTCTATAGCTGAGAAATGCATACGGTACTCTCGGTGGGTCCTTCCCACTATGTAGACTTCACTTAGTGTCACTTCCCCAGACCCCTGGGAATCACTGAGTACTCTGTCATCCCAATCACTCTCCTGTTTTCTTTTCTTCATAGCACTTATCAATATCTAAAGTCACTACATTATTTATTTGCTTATTGCCTGATTTCATATAGTAAAACTCCAGCTAGACCTTGTCTTCTTCACAGCTGTATCCATAGCACTTAGAACATAGCACACAGTAAATGCTCAATAAATATTTGAGAATGATTGTAAGAATGAATGAAATTCAGGAATAGAGAAACATTCCTACTGACAAGAGCACTAAAAACTTGTTTACTCAAAGGTGGTCAAATGTTTTTAACGTTCAATGATTCTTCTACAAAAGCTATTTTATCATGTAAGTCACTTATATTTAACTAATTCATTAAAAATATTGTTGGGTACAAATTCACAAGACTAAACCATTAAGGAGACCATGACTCTATTTCTCTTGAGTTCAAACTATAATTTATAGGTTGTTTATTCATGAGGGTAGAAATTCCTTCTAACATTCAGTTGGCATTCCTTTGTAGTATGTATCACATTGCTTTGCACATTGCACATAATAAGAATAGTAATAGTAAAAATAAGAATAGCTAGTATTTATTGAGCACTTATTACATGACACTGTTTTAAGTGTTTTTATAGATATTTTATGTATATCTCATAATAACCCTATAACTTTCTCACAGTTACACAATTAATAAGGGACAGAACCAGAATTTGAACCAAGGAAATCTAATTTCTGAACCTATCTTCTTAATCTCAATCATATACTAACTCTACAGTGAAAAGTTTTTACTGTAAAACAGTTAAGCCAATTATTTAAAATATGAGTATTCAGTGAGTGTTCTTCAAATCCTCACTTTTGTAAAGTTATGTATCTTTGAAAGACTTTTGGTTGTTAAAATGTTTTTAAAAGATTAAGATATGTCATCAAATGAAAGATCATGATCAAAGCTCCGAAGGCAGTTCTAGAGTAATTATCTCAAAAATGTCCTACATAATCAAAAACTGATTAGAAAGAGGTATAGTTTCTTAGAGTTTATTTGCAAGTAGCAGAAACCCACACAAAACAGCTTAACATAAGGGGCAATTCATTTGAAGTAAACAAGGATATCCTGGAGAAATCCAAGTACAAGAAATAGTACTGTGTTTTGTAAATCTAGAAGTGGGATTTGACAAGTAATCAAAATTTACTTTCTCCCTCTGGAGCCACAAAGTACATGTAATTTTCATATCTGCATCATTAATTATCATTCTCCCTCCCTCTGATGGGAGGAGTTTTGTCTTTCTGCCCACCTCTGTGATTGCTGTTGTTTATTTTTTTCTTCTATTCTCTCACCGTGATATAGTCCGAAGATTAGCCCTAGGCTAATGGAGTTTCAGCCCTTACACACAAACTCAGCACCTGCAGATAACTGAAGTGTGTTCTTTATCTCAGGTTCTCAATTACAAATCCCCAGTAGAGAGAGCTCAGTAGTCCAACTTATCTCAGTGTCTATTTGACTGTGGTTGGGCAACCGAGCTGACCCAGTACAAAGGCTCACTACCTTGGGTGAAGTGGTATGGGTTTGGGAGAAGTCCTCAGAGAAGGAGAGTAAGAACTGGGCATATGTCCCAGAGGTGTTTTCTATAACTTTCAAGATGGCAACTTTAGGGGAGATGGTCACTTATTTAAAAGTATAAGTTCTTGAGTGTTTGCTTTAGAAAGTAAGTTTAGTTTCTTTATAGTCACCTGACCTTTACAATTTGCAGAATTTTGACAAATGGAATGGAAAATGATGGGAGGACTACTTTAGTGTGGAATTCAGGAAAGGCCTCTCTGGTGAGAAAATATTTAAGCTGAAACCAAAATAATAGTTGTTTTATGTATTAAACAGACACTTTGACCTTATGTTAGATCCTGTTTAATATGATTTACAAATATTAACAGTTAGTTTGCACTGGCTTTCTTTCACCAGCAATGGGAAGAGTTCAGATTAATACATATGTCAAGTCTTCTCAAGTACAGCTCCAATCAAATTTCCAGTTTTGTCAAATTTAATTTCCAAAGTCTATAAAATATGTAATTACAATAAAAATTCCAAAGGAATTATTTATTTCACTTTATTTTTATTTTTTAAAAATTTGGTGTAACATGAAATATAAAACCAGCCAAAAATATGGAAAAGAACAAGTAATGGGGGGAAACTTGCTATGTAAAATATTAAAATACACTAGAAATATTATAATTAAAAATTATTGCATGGGGATGCCATAAGAATAGATAAACTAATCAACATTAAAGTATAAATAACCTGGAAACGGGATCTTGGCGCATATATATACACAAGCATATATAATATGATGAAGGTGGCATAAAAGACTAACTGGCAATGGGAGGAATTATGAAATCTATTAAGCTGGATAATTAGCTAAAAGTGATAAGCAGAATTCTAACGTCACCCCCAAGATGTGTGGCCTCTGGTGCAAACGCATACTCTCCTAGTTATTCAGTCAAGTACTAATGTAGGTACTGCTGTGAAGGGGTTTTGCAGATGTAACTAAGGTCCCAAATCATTTAGGGAGAGGATCCTGATGGGCCTGACCTTATCAGATGAGCCCTTAAAAGGGATAAGCTCCTTCTGGAAGGAGATTTGAAGTGTGAGAAGGATTCCATGTGAGAAAGAGTCTCCCTTGCTGACTTTGAGTATGTGGGAAGCCTCCAGGAGCTAAGCCTCCCTGACAGACAATACAACCACAAGGGCAGCAATTCAGCCAATAATCTGAATGAGCTTGGAAGCAGATTCTTCACCATACGATCCAGAAAGAAAGACAGCTCAGCCAAAACCTTGATTTCAGCTCTGTGAGACCCTGAGCATAGAGTTACTCAGTCACATAATGATTGGACTTCTGGCCTACAGGATATGAGCTAATAGTTTGATGTTGTTTTAGGCTGCTCAGTTTGTGGTAATGTGTTACATACATCAATACAAAACTAATATATTAACTTTGGGGTGGGGGGAGTAGACATAGAGAATCACCTCTTTGTAATACATCACCATAAACCCATAAGTATTAATGCTTTCAATGAAAGGAATGAAACCATAATACAAACCTATCTCATCAAAAATATGACATATTCCTTAATTTTTTTATTATGTAATATTAGGTGCAAAAAAAGGATACATGCACTATATATGTAAGATTTGATGCATAATCCCAGAATGAACACCTTTAACCTACCATTCAGTTTAAAAATAGAATATTACCAATGCTGTTGAAGCTATCTGTGTTCTTTTAGGATTCTTCCTTTCTTTTTCTGGGCCTCCCCTTCTCTATTCCAACCAGATAAACTCTATCTTGAAATTTATGTTTATCTTTCCTTTGCTTGTATTTGTATTAGCAATAAATTTAATATATGTATGTATCCTTAGATAGCATGTTGTTCAGTTTCACTTGTTTATGAGCTTTATAAAAAATTGTACTCAACGTAGCCCTTTATGGTCTGTGTTTTTTCCACTCAAGGTTATGTTTTTAACATTTTATACCTTGTTGTATATAGTATTGGTTCATTCAATTTTGCTGCTATATAATAACCCAATGTATCAACATATTTATCCAACCTTCTGTTATTGGACATTTTTGTTATAGTCATTATTTTTGCTATTAGAAGCAACACTTCCATGACTATTCTTTAACATGTTTCCTGGTTTCTCTAAGATGTATACTTATGAGTTAAATAGTTGGATTTTAGGTATGGGCATTCTCAACTTTACAGGTTAATGCCAAATTCTTTTCTAAAGTAATTGTATCAGACTGTAATCTCACTAGAAGCAGTCTTGTCAATATTTATTATTGGTATATTTCTTAATTTCTGCCAATCTAGTGGCTATATCATGTGCTTCATTGTGTCTTAGTTTACATATCTATGTTATTAACATAATTGAGAGCATTTTCATGTTTATTGGGCTGTTAGCTTTCTTTTATAATGCAATTATTGTCCACATCTTTTGGACATTTTCCTACTGAGTTATCTGACTTCTTATTGATTCACAGAAGTTTTTTGTGTATTCTGGCAACTAATTCTTTGTCAGTTTTTTGTGTTGCAGTTTCTCTCAATAGTTTCTGGTTTGTCTTTTCATTTTCTTTATGGTATCTTTTGATGAAAAGAAGTTCTTAATCTTATTATAATAGAATTTATAAGTCATTTATTTATTTATTTTTTACATCTTTATTGGAGTATAATTGCTTTACAATGGTGTTAGTTTCTGCTTTATAACAAAGTGAATCAATTATACATATACATATGTTCCCATATCTCCTCCCTCTTGCGTCTCCCTCCCTCCCACCCTCCCTATCCCACCCATCCAGGTGGTCACAAAGCACCAAGCTGATCTCCCTGTGCTATGCGGCTGCTTCCCACT
>RJWK010070176.1:0-10969 GCA_004363435.1 Platanista minor | reverse complement strand
GTCAGGGGGAGAGTGTCCTGAGCCCGGACCGCGAGTCCCCGGCTGGTGTGCGCCCTAAGGGTTGGGACAGTGGTGGACTCGCACCGGCGGCAGGTGGCCCCGGGCGCGCCTCCGAGCGCCGGGGCGGGGTCTGCGCGCGCCCCGGGCCCTAGGGGGTGTGTGGCGGGGGCGCGCGCGGGTCCCAGGGTTGCGGGAGGCGGCGGGCCGGGGCTGGGGGTGGCGGGGGAGAGGCGCGCGCCGCGGACGCGGCCATTGCGCGAGGGGGGTCGGCTCGCTGGGCGGGGACCCGGGCCGCTCACGGGGGCCCGGGCTAATCACTGGACCTCGCCCGGCCCCAGGGAGGGGCGGCCCCCGGCCGCCCGCCCGCCCGTCCGCGAGCCCTGCCGCTCGGCCCTCCCTGGGCGCCCCCGCCCGGCGCGGTGGTACGGTCCGGGTTTAAAAGGCCCTGGCGGCCGCGAGCCGGCCCAGTGTGTGGGCGGCGTCGGCGGCGCGGGATCGCGGGGTGTAGGGCGAGGGGTGCGGGGGCGGGTGCGGGGGCGCGCGAGCGGGGCGGTGAGGGGCTCGAGGGCGCGTCCACGTGGCCGGCGGGCGGCCACCCGGAGCCAGCGGCGGCGGAGGGACAGGTAGGTGGCCTCCATCCCCCGCCGCCCGTGCGGGGCCGGCCTGCTCAGCGGCCCTGGACTCCGGCAGCGCGGGGATTCGGCTCGGCCTTTAAGGGGTCGGGCCCTGCCCCTGCCTCTCGGGCGCCGGCCTGACTGGTCCTTCGTGCCCGGCGCCGGTAGGGACGGTCCGTCCGCGGCTAGCCCCCGGCCCGATGGGGACCCTTTGTGGCGGAGGAGCGGCCCCTGCAAGGACTACTGTGGCGCCTCCATCCACTAGGGTCCCCGTGGATCTGCCGGCGGGGGCGGGGGGGTGTCCCTGTTGGGGGCAGGGCGAGCCGGGCAGGCAGCACCGCGCGGGGCGTTGGGGAGCGGGCGCTAGAGCCGGGTCTCTTCGAGGGGCTGTCCCCACCCTCGGGCTCTGCTGGCAGGGCCGTAGCAGAGAGGCTGGGTGTGCCTGTGATGCCCGAGGCTCCCGGTTACAGGCTGAGGTTTGGGATGGGCACTTGGGCTGCAAATTCTGCCTTTCCAGGTCTCCCTCCCGACCTGTCCCATCCCCATTCTTAGGCCTGTATTCCTGTGCGGTGTGGAGGAGGTGAGGGTGGCATGAGGCCTCCCTTCTCCGTCTTCTCTGGCTTCTCCTTTCTTCTCTGGCTCTTGCATTAAGGATCCAGGATGCGGACCTGACAAAAGAGCCCTAGAGAGATGATCAGCCTGAGCTGAAACTTTGCAGTTCCAAGCTGGGTCTTCTCCTTGTTCTAGCAAATGCATTTTTCCCCCTTTCCTTGGTTGCTGCCTTGGTTCGGTTCCCCGCACCCTCCCCAAGCTGGGTAACTTGTGTCTCCCTTGGGGCTTGGGCGCTGAGAGGGTATCGCTGAGCCCTGCCCCCTTGCCTGCCACGACACTTCTCTGCTGTCTTTGCTGCCTGGAGCTGGCCGAGGGCTGGGCGTGGCCTAGGGGTGAAGACCCAGCCAAGCCCAGTACTGCTCCTGTGGTCCCCCACCCCATCTCCCCAGAGTCTCAGCTGTTATTTCAGAATGTTGCTCCCCTTCCATAGGGCTCCTTGGGCCCCCCTGCATCTCCCCTTCCCCAGCTAATGTGTGGATTTGGAGGGAGAGCCGCGCAGGGCTGCCAGGGCATCCGTCTGGCTGTGCCTGAGCAGAGCCTGACTTATGTCTGTCTCTGTGCTTTGCTCTGGGGGCAGGCGACTCGGCTTTGTGTTGCAGCCGGTAGGCTAGATGGCAGGCTCCTTCTGGACCGGCAGCAGACGGAGGCCCCTGGGGCGAGAAGGCAGCCGGGGCCAGGCAGGTGGAAGTGGCAGCCCTGGTTCCCATCTGGTCTCAGGCTTTGATGCCTCAGACCTCTGTCCTGGGGTGGTGTCCTGACACCAGTTTGCGGTTGTTCTCTCCCTACCTTTTCTCCTTTCCCCAGCTAGGGCGTGAGGCACGTCTGTGGCCTTGGCTTGCGCACGGTTGGGTTGCTCTTGTGTGTGGCTGGCCACCCTCAGCTCTGGGATCTGGTGTTTGGCTTCTCCTTCCTGGAGGGCCTCCCACCCTGCCTTTCCTAGCATCTGGCTCTGCTGCCCCCTTGGGTGTGGCCCAGCTGAGGCGAGGCCTCCTGGCTCCTTTCCAGCAGTGGGTGGCGGGTGATTGATGGCCCCCAAGCCTGCCTGTGCTCTCTGCTCACTCGTGCGCCCTGGCGGAGGCCCCTCCTCTCTCCCAGCCGTGGTCGCTATCTGGGGCTCTGGCATGGCGGTGGGCGACTGACCCCCACCCTCTGTGGCGTGGCTCTTGGCCTGCTGGGGGCCCTAGGCCAGGCAGGGCCGGAGGCGGCTGGGCGCCCTGGGCCGGGGGTGGGGTGGCCTCTGACCGGCACTCCCTGTCTCTCCTCAGGCCCACCGCCGGGGCAGCCGCCGGCCATGCCCGCCGTCGACCTCCTCCTGCTGTTCCTCCTTGCCGTGGGGCGGGCCCTGGGTGGCAGCACGCCCTTCCCTGCCTTCTCAGTGACGGACACCTCGCTCACCCACCTGGCCGTGCACCGGGTGACCGGGGAGGTGTTTGTGGGTGCGGTGAATCGCATCTTCAAGCTGGCCCCCAACCTGACCGAGTTGCGGGTCCACGTCACGGGGCCCGTCGAGGACAACGCTCGCTGCTACCCACCCCCCAGCATGCGTGTCTGTGCCCACCGCCTGGCGCCTGTGGACAATGTGAACAAGCTGCTGCTCATAGACTACGCAGCCCGCCGCCTGGTGGCCTGCGGCAGCATCTGGCAGGGCATCTGCCAGTTCCTGCGCCTGGACGACCTCTTCAAGCTGGGCGAACCCCACCACCGCAAGGAGCACTACCTGTCGGGGGCCCAGGAGCCTGACTCTATGGCGGGCGTCATTGTGGAGCAGGGCCAGGGGCCCAGCAAGCTGTTCGTGGGCACCGCTGTGGATGGCAAGTCTGAGTACTTCCCCACCCTGAGCTCCCGAAAGCTCATCGGGGACGAGGATGGTGCCGACATGTTCAGTCTGGTGAGTGAGCCCGCCCACCTGCTCGGCCTCTTGCGCCGGCTGTCCGGCCCCCGACCCCTCCCCTCCCCTCCCCTCCCCTCCCTTCTCGCCCCTCTGAAGAGCCAGCTCCCGTGCCCTCCTGCCTTCACTCTGTCCTGGCTCTGCCTCTGGAAGAGCCCTGGTCCCAGAGGGGGCAGGCTGTTGAGGACGGGAGGGCGGGCCGGGGCTGCTCAGCCTGCTCTCTGGAGCCTTTCTGGCCTGGGGTCCTGTGACCACGTGGGTTGGGGGCAGGGGGGTTGTGAGGGAAGCCCCCCGGGGGCCATGTTGTGGGCGCAGGGCCAGGCTGGGTGGCGGGGGCCCAGGGGCCATGGGTGGGGAGGTCAAGGGTGGACCTAGGCCTCGTCCCAGGCTGTGCCCTCCACCTGCTCCCCAGGTGTACCAGGATGAGTTCGTCTCCTCTCAGATCAAGATCCCCTCAGACACGCTGTCCTTGTACCCAGCCTTCGACATCTACTATGTTTACGGCTTTGTGAGCGCCTCCTTCGTGTACTTCCTGACGCTGCAGCTGGACACCCAGCAGACACTGCTGGACACGGCAGGCGAGAAATTCTTCACGTCCAAGATCGTGCGCATGTGCTCGGGGGACACGGAGTTCTACTCGTACGTGGAGTTCCCCATCGGCTGCTCTTGGCGCGGCGTGGAGTACCGCCTGGTGCAGAGCGCCCACCTGGCCAAGCCCGGCCTGCTGCTGGCCCAGGCCCTGGGCGTGCCGGCCGACGAGGACGTCCTCTTCACCATCTTCTCTCAGGGCCAGAAGAACCGGGCCAGCCCGCCGCGGCAGACCATCCTCTGCCTCTTTACTCTCAGCAGCATCAATGCCCACATCCGGCGCCGCATCCAGTCCTGCTACCGTGGGGAGGGCACGCTGGCCCTGCCTTGGCTGCTGAACAAGGAGCTGCCCTGTATCAACACCGTGAGCCCTCACCCGCCCCCACCCCTGCCCCCGGGCTGGGCCCTCTGCCCCTTCCTGGGTCTGCGGGGCCAGCCCAGGCAGTCGTATGGCAGCTGATGGGCCGCCGTGTGTGCCAGCCTGGGCTCAGTCTTGGGAACGACAGCCTAGCCTGGGGTCCCCCGCCCCCGTCATCCCCTCCCTGCCTTTGCTGCTTCTCTTTCCTCCCCGGCCTGCCTTCCCACCACCTCTCTTGGTGGGTGTGCTCTCTGTGTGGACCACCCCCTTCCTCCTGACCCTCCCCACCCCAGCTTGCTCTCTTCTCCCTGCTCCTGCCTGCTCTCCTTCCTCCGTCTCCCTCCTCAGCCCCCGGTTTTCTGTGCGGTCCCGGGGCAAACGGTTGGTCTTGGCTGGTAAGGAGCGAGCTCCAGATCCTGCTCCCTCCTAGAACGTGGGCTCTCATTGCCTCTGTCCAGCTGGTGCCCCGAAGCTCTGACTCACGTGTACTCCTCCTGTTTCACCAGCCCATGCAGATAAATGGAAACTTCTGCGGGCTGGTGTTGAACCAGCCGCTGGGCGGCCTGCACGTGATCGAGGGGCTGCCCCTGCTAGCCGACAGTACCGATGGCATGGCCAGTGTGGCCGCCTACACCTACCAGCAGCACTCTGTGGTCTTCATCGGCACCCGCAGCGGCAGTCTGAAAAAGGTGAGCCCCGGAACGCTTGGCGTGTGGGCATCGGGGCAGACTGAGACGCAGACGAGGGCTGGGGTCAGGAACGTGTGGACGAGCCCTGCAGCACCTTGGACGGGGCCTGGCCCCTGGGGGAAGGGGGACTTCCCAGGCTGGGTCCCAGGAGCCCAGCTGTGCTCCACGGGTGGCCTCTCAGCCACCCATGCTTGCAGTGCCACCGGCCACCGTGGCCTGAATCGCTGGCCTCCTGTGGCTCTGGGGGCAGACCGGGCCTATCTCCGGGCCTCCCTGCCGGGAGAGCAGGAGCCGTCGTTGCTGGGCCCTCAGTCGAATGAACCAGGAGACAAATGTGGACCTAACCCTCTTGGCCCTTTTGCCGCCTCACGGGCACGGGGGCTGCAGTGCCGGCAGGGCCGCAGCTGCTTCTGTTCCGGGTGTTCTGAAGGGACAGGAGTCAGGACAACTGCCCCATTCCCCTCCTGCTCACCTGGGGGAGGTCTGGGGTGGCCGGGGGAAGGTTTGTGAAGGGAGCCACTGAGCTCTTGGGGCCTGGTCTGCTTCCCTCCTGGTCCCCGTTTTGCATTTGTCGCAGCTTTATTGGGGTGTAACTGCCGTGTGACACACCCCCCGTTTAAAGCACACACCTCAGTGATTTCAGTAAGTTTGCGGAGTTACTCAAGCATAACCGCTATCTCATTCCAGGATGTTGCCATCATCCTAAAAATGCCTTCCCTTTTAGCTCTCACGCTTTCCCTGTCCCCCAACTCTAGGCAACGCTCATCTCTGTCTCTATGTCCTGGGAGCCTTTTTGGATTGGCTGTGTCACCCCCAAGGGCCTCCAGGGGGCAGCCTTGGCGTCCTCCTTCCCTGGTCTGTGGGACAAGGGGGCGGCGGGCAGGCTGGGTCCCTGGCTCGAGAATAGGATGCCCGGGCGCGTGGGGTGCTGCTGTGGCGTCAGGTGGCTGGTCTCGTGGCCCAGGTACGGGTCGACGGCTCTCAGGAGGCCCACCTGTATGAGACGGTGCCTGTGGTGGACGGCAGCCCCATACTCCGCGACCTGCTGTTCAGCCCCGACCACCGGCACGTCTACCTCCTGAGCGAGAAGCAGGTGGGCCCGGCAGGCGGTGGGGCGGGGGCGGGACGGGGGTGGGGCGGGTGCTGACACAGCTGCCCCCAGGTGAGCCAGCTCCCGGTGGAGACCTGCGAGCAGTACCCAAGCTGCGCAGCCTGCCTGGGCTCGGGGGACCCGCACTGCGGGTGGTGCGTGCTGCAGCACAGGTGAGGAGCCCGCCCGAGTGCCCACTCCCCCGAGCTCCACCCCTGTGGCCTCCCCCTCCCTGCCCGTCTACTTTCTCCAGCTAACGAGTGGAATCTCCATCCCAAGTGACATCCCTCGGACCCCAGGGGATGAGGCCGAGGCATGCGGTTGCCTGGCACCGTGGGCTGGGCTGGCTGTCCCCTTCGTCCCCCCAAGCCTCCGCTGCACTCTCGCTCTGGGCCTTGCCGGGGCAGCTGTGGGATGATGGGCCTGGCCTGACCCCGCGCAGATGCTGCCGCCATGGGGCCTGTCCAGGTGCCTCAGCCCCGCGTGGCTTCGCCAAGGAGCTGAGCAAGTGTGTCCAGGTGCGAGTCCGGCCCAGCAATGTGTCGGTGACATCGCCTGGGGTGCAGGTGAGTGGTACGGGGCGTGCGGGTGTAGAGGCCCGTGCACACGTGTCGGGGGTGCGCCCAGCTCTGAGCCCTGTGCTTCCCCTAGCTGACCGTGGCCATAAGCAACGTGCCGGACCTCAGTGCGGGCGTGAGCTGTGCCTTCGAGGAGGTGACTGAGAGCGAGGCCGTCCTGCTGCCCTCTGGAGAGTTACAGTGTCCGTCGCCTTCCCTGCAGGAGCTCCGGGCTCTCACCCGGGGGCACGGTCAGTGGCTGGGCTGCTGGGGCAGGGGCGCTCTCCGTCCGCGGCTCACGCGTGGCTCCCGTGGGCTCGCCGCAGGGGCCGCGCGTGCCGTGCAGCTGCAGCTGCTCTCCAGGGAGAGCGGCGTGAGGTTTGCCGGGGCTGACCTTGTCTTCTACAACTGCAGCGCCCCCCAGTCGTGAGTACCGGCCCCCGCCCCCGCCCCCGCGTCTCTGCTGCTTGCGGTGTCGCGTGGGCCTCAGGCGGGCCCCAGGGCCTTTTGCCTTTGCCTCCCCGTGTGTCCCGCAGGAGGGATGGTGAGGGGCCAGGCCCGGTCTTCTCCCTGATCTCTGAAGCCTCTCCCCTCCAGGTGCATGTCCTGCGTCGGCAGCCCTTACCCCTGCCACTGGTGTAAGTACCGCCACGTGTGTACCAGCCACCCCCGTGAGTGCTCCTTCCAGGAGGGCAGGGTCCACAGCCCCGAGGTGAGGCGGGCGCCACACGCGAGGGGGCTGGGCTCTGCGCGGGCCGGCCCCTGGCTTTTCTGCCTTCGGTCTTGGGGTTTTCTTGGAGCCCCCTTAACCGGGGTCCGGCCCAGCTGGCTGATGGGTGTTCTTCCCTCAGGGCTGCCCTGAGATCCTGCCCAGTGGGGACCTCCTGATCCCAGTAGGCGTCATGCAGCCTCTCACCCTGCGGGCCAAGAACCTGCCGCAGCCCCAGTCGGGCCAGAAGAACTACGAGTGTGTGGTCCGGGTGCAGGGGCGGCAGCAGCGGGTGCCTGCCGTCCGCTTCAACAGCAGCAGCGTGCAATGCCAGAACGCCTCGGTGAGGCCCACCCGCCCCGCCTCCCTGGGGGGTCCAGGCTGTGCAGGGCTGGGCGTGGTGCAGATCTGTGCCCGGGAGACTGTTCTAGAAGCCTCAGCTGACCGTGGCAAGGGACCTTCTGAGTCTCCTGCTGGGGATTTCTGAGCTGGGGGAGGGGCGGTCTGTGCACCTTGATTGGGGTCACGCGGGTCCCTCTCCCCCAGTACTCCTATGAAGGTGATGAGTATGGTGACACCGAGCTGGACTTCTCCGTGGTCTGGGATGGAGATTTCCCCATCGACAAGCCCGCTACCTTCCGAGGTGAGCGGCGGGATAGGGCTGAGGAGCTCGCCTCCTGGGGCAGAGGAGGCACCTGCTGGGGCCGGGCCCGCCAGGGGACCCTTCGTCAGGGCCCGTAGCTGCTCCCCAGCGGTGCCCTCTGTGCCCACAGCCCTCCTGTACAAGTGCTGGGCCCAGCGGCCCAGCTGTGGCCTCTGCCTCAAGGCTGACCCTCGCTTCAACTGTGGCTGGTGCATCTCGGAGCATAGGTGCCAGCTGCGGGCCCACTGCCCGGCCCCCAAGGCCAACTGGATGCACCCGAACCAGAAGGGCGTTCGCTGCAGCCACCCCCGCATTGCCCAGGTCGGCCTCCCCACCACCCGCCGCTCTCTGGGGTACCCACTGCCTTGGCTCACCCTCCCGCCTCCCCTCCTGCTCCGCAGATCCACCCGCTCATGGGGCCCAAGGAGGGAGGCACCCGGATCACCATCGTGGGCGAGAACCTGGGCCTCACCTCCCGAGACGTGGGCCTGCGGGTGGCCGGCGTGCGCTGCAACTCCATCCCCACCGAGTACGTCAGTGCCGAGAGGTGAGTGCGGCTGTGCGGGCGCTGGGCCTCCCCCGAGCCTGCAGCCGGGCGCCCGGGCCTGACCTCCGACCCCACCCCTAGGATCGTGTGTGAGATGGAGGAGTCGCTGGTGCCCAGCCCGCCACCGGGGCCCGCGGAGCTCTGCGTCAGCGACTGCTCGGCTGACTTCCGCACGCAGTCTGAGCAGCTCTACAGTTTCGTGGTACGTGGGCTGCCCGCCCCCTTCCCTTTCCCGCTCCTTCCTGGCGGGGGCGGTGGCCCGGCCCTGCCGGGCGCCCGCTGTCTCCCCGCTCCCCTCAGGGCTGCTTCTCCCGTAGACGCCCACGTTCGACCGCGTGAGTCCCAGTCGGGGCCCAGCCTCGGGGGGCACGCGAATCACCATTTCCGGTCATTCCCTGGATGCCGGCAGCAGACTCACAGTGACCGTGAGAGACGGCGAGTGCCAGTTCGTGAGGTGAGTGTTGCAGATGGGGGCCACGGGGCCGGCAGGTGGCAGCCCTGGGCGGCCCGCTCCAAGTCCCCGCTTGCTGAAATAGGAGGGATGCTGAAGCGATCGTGTGCATCTCGCCTGTCTCCACCCTGGGCCCGAGCCAGGCCCCCATCACCCTGGCCATCGACCGCGCCAACATCTCCAGTCCCGGTGTCCTCTACACCTACACCCAGGACCCCACCGTCACTCGCCTCGAGCCCACCTGGAGCATCATCAAGTAAGGCCCTCGGGACAATGGGGCCTGGCTGGCAGAGGGGAGGCTGGGGGCCAGGTCCTTGAGTGCCCGGCCTGGGCCTCGCCTGGTGACTGGGTGACCCAGGGTCGGGGAGGCCCTGGGCTCCCATGGCAGCCTCGATAACGCTCCAGGGCTGGGCTCAGGGTGGTGGGGAGGAAGCCTGAGGCCCCTCACCCCCATACCTAGTGGAAGCACCTCCATCACCGTGAGTGGGACCCACCTGCTGACGGTCCAGGAGCCCCGGGTCCGGGCCAAGTACCGAGGCATCGAGACCACCAACGTGAGTGCCAGCTGCCGCCGTCTCACCCCTGACCCCCTGCCCGCTGTGGCCTCAACGTGCTGGGCTGCCCACCTTTGTCCCCACAGACGTGCCAAGTGATCAACGACACCGCCATGCTGTGTAAGGCCCCCGGCATCTTCCTGGGGCAGCCCCAGCCGCAGGCCCAGGGTGAGCACCCCGACGAGTTCGGCTTCCTGCTGGACCACGTGCAGACGGCCCGTTCCCTCAACCGGTCCTCCTTCACCTACTACCCCGACCCCAGCTTCGAGCCACTTGGGCCCTCTGGGGTCCTGGATGTCAAACCTGGCTCCCACGTAGTGCTGAAGGTGCCGGTGTGGTGGGCGCCTAGGGCGGGAGGGGCGGGTGGTGGGGAGCCCTGGCCAGCAGCGCTCTCCATCTGCAGGGCAAGAATCTGATCCCTGCGGCGGCCGGCAGCTCCCGCCTCAACTACACGGTGCTGATCGGGGGCCAGCCGTGCACGCTCACTGTCTCGGACACACAGCTCCTGTGTGACTCCCCCAGCCAGACGGGCCGGCAGCCGGTCATGGTGGGTAGAGGGCAGGGAGGCCCGCCAGAGCAGCCTGGGGCGGGGGCGGGGGTCAGCTTACGGCACCTGTCCCTGCAGGTGCTGGTGGGCGGCCTGGAGTTCTGGC
Organism: Platanista minor; assembly: GCA_004363435.1. Taxonomy (NCBI): domain Eukaryota; kingdom Metazoa; phylum Chordata; class Mammalia; order Artiodactyla; family Platanistidae; genus Platanista; species Platanista minor. The sequence continues at coordinate 1,016 of RJWK010070176.1, read as the reverse complement.
TGGGCACGCTGCACATCACGGCCGATCGGGCGCTGACCCTGCCGGCTGTGCTGGGGCTGGCGGCGGGGGGCGGGCTCCTGCTGCTGGCCATCACCGCCGTGCTGGTCGCCTACAAACGCAAGACTCAGGATGCCGACCGCACACTCAAGCGCCTCCAGCTCCAGATGGACAACTTGGAGTCCCGGGTGGCCCTGGAATGCAAGGAAGGTGCCTGCATGGGGGTGGGGGGTGGGGCAGGCGGCAGGGGCTCCCTCCTCCCGCGCTGCTCACTCTCCCACACCGGCCCTCCCCAGCCTTCGCTGAGCTGCAGACAGACATCAACGAGCTGACAAACCACATGGATGGCGTGCAGATCCCCTTCCTGGACTACCGGACCTACGCCGTGCGTGTGCTCTTCCCGGGCATTGAGGCCCACCCGGTGCTCAAGGAGCTGGATGTGAGTGCCCCCTGTTGCCTGCCCATGCCCTGTCACCCCCAGGGCCACCTCCACCCTCTGAGATGCCCTGTCCACCGCCCCCCCCCCGCCCCCAGACTCCCCCCAATGTCGAGAAGGCCCTGCGTCTCTTTGGGCAGCTGCTGCACAGCCGCGCCTTCGTGCTCACCTTTATCCACACTCTGGAGGCTCAGAGCAGCTTCTCCATGCGCGACCGTGGCACTGTGGCCTCGCTCACTATGGTGGCCCTGCAGAGCCGCCTCGATTATGCCACGGGGCTGCTCAAGCAACTGCTGGCGGACCTCATCGAGAAGAACCTCGAGAGCAAGAACCACCCAAAGCTGCTCCTGCGCAGGTACTTGGGTCCCCCTCCCCTGGGAGGCCCTGCCCCTCCCCTGGGAGGCCCAGCCCTGCCCGGCCAGGGCCCCAGCACCCCTTTCACCCTAGGACCGAGTCAGTGGCTGAGAAGATGCTCACCAACTGGTTCACCTTCCTGCTGCATAAGTTTCTGAAGGTGCGTGCGCTCAAAGGGCAGGCGGGGGGGCGAGGGGATGTGAGGAAGCAGTCGGCCGCAGGCGGGCGG